>BQNB010027231.1:0-45926 GCA_026074375.1 Tanacetum coccineum | reverse complement strand
GATATTTTTAGTATTGTTATTAGCTGGATAGTTAAGGGGGTGTTTGTTTAGGCTTATATTTCATAAGCTCGGATTTTACGGCGTATTTTGAGGCGTATGGGCTTATATAAGCTTATTATGAACAAACTCATATAAGCTCATAAGTCTCAATCAAAGCTGGAAAATCAAATAAGCTCATAAGCCCACATATAAGTTGAGACAAACACCCCCTTTGATGTGGTATTAAGACCTAATTTACTCTATTGGGGCGAATCGGGATTTGTTTGTTTTGAAGAAAGCTGTGATTATTAGCTGGATTTAAGCTGTTATGATTTGTGTTATTATTGAATGTGATTGATGCTTATGAAAAAAAGTTTTTTTTTAGCATTGTAATGTGACTATTAGCTGAATCAAGACGATTTTGATGGTATGATTTGTGTTAATATTGGTTGTGATTAATGCTAATGAAGTAGATTGGTAGAATCGGTTAGGAGAAAAGTTTAATTTGATGTGGTGCAACTGTTTATTTGAAATCGAAAAGCTGCAAGTTCTAGCCTTATAATATGATTATCAGCTGAATTGAAACCATTATGATGTTATAAATTGCGTGAATATGGTTGAAATGAGGTGGATTCATATCGTCAGGATTATAGTTTAATTTGATGCGGTTTTATGATTCTGGATTAGGTTATCGTGAGAATGAGGCCGATTAGTAGAAATGAAGAAGGGGGAACGATAGTTGAGAAGACTAGTGGTGATACCTTGTCAATACAAGGTCAAAAGTTTACTTTTGATTCGGTAGCTGATGAAACGTCGACTCAGGCAAGTTAATTGTCATTTGCTTTTAGTTTTTGTTTCTGTAAAGTAAGTTTAGGTTTGAGTATTGTTGAAATAGCTGGTCAATTTTGTTGGTTTAATTTGTATTTCAGATGGATATATTCGAGCTTGTGGGAGCTCCGCTTGTTGAGAATTGTCTTGCTGGTTTCAATAGTTCTATATTTGCTTATGGGCAGGTACTGGTTACCAAAATTCACCGTTATTTGATCTTTGTTGTTATTTGTGCTAACTTACTACTTTGATTTTGATATGCATAGAGCGGGAGCGGAAAGACGTACACTATATGGGGACCCACCAATGCGTTATTGGAAGATAAACCGTCTAGTAATGAGAAAGGCTTGACACCTCGTGTTTTTGAACGACTGTTCTCTCGCATAAATGAGGTGCCTTTCTTACATCTTCTCATGGTTTCACTTGTGACGGTTTTAGTCTACAAGTCATCTCGCTGATTACTTGTCGTTTACTTGTTTGTTTTAGGAACAAATCAAGCATGCTGACAAACAACTTTTATATCAATGTCACTGTTCTTTTCTGGAGGTAACGCGATAGTTTATAATAAACATATGGACTTCTGTAGTCACTGTTTTACTGATTGCAAGGATTTTATTTGCAGATTTACAATGAACAGATTACGGACTTGCTGAATCCAACGCAAAGAAACCTTCATCTGAGAGAGGATACTAAGACTGGTGTCTATGTGGAAAATTTGACCGAAGAGTCTATCTCGAATATGAAAGATGTTAAAGAGATCCTCAAGAAGGTATGTGACTTTAGTCCACAAGATTCTCTTCTTTTGTCACTTTTGAATAGTAATTCACGCATTTGACTAAGAGTCAAAGACATTGCTGTCAATATAGAATTGATAAAAGTGTACTATTGGATAATATTGTTGATACTTGTCAATGAATATGCAGGGTTTGTCAAACCGGAGGACTGGAGCAACGAGTGTAAATATCGAGAGTTCACGCTCACACAGTGTGTTTACATGTGTTGTTGAGTCACGATTGAAGGTAATAACCAAAGTTAACTTATATTATGGTTTAAATTTTTTTGCTTGCATACTGATTACCATAAATTTAAATTTCCAAATTCATAGAGTACGGATGGTCTGAGCTGCTGTAAGACGAGTCGAATGAACTTGGTTGATCTTGCTGGATCAGAAAGACAAACATCAACCGGTGCAGCAGGACAGCGTTTGAAAGAGGCTGGTAATATCAACCGTTCGCTTTCACAGCTAGGGTATGTCATTTCATTTGGCTGCATATGAAAATACGTATTATTAAGTATGACTTGATTGTAAATAACCTGTTTTATTGTTGTTGGATATGCAGAAACTTGATTAACATTCTCGCTGAAGTCTCCCAAACAGGCAAACAAAGGCACATTCCCTACAGAGACTCCAAGTTGACGTTCTTGTTGCAGGAATCCCTCGGGGGAAATGCTAAACTTTCGATGATTTGCGCTATTTCTCCAGCACAGAGGTAACATATTACCATTTCTACAGGTTGTAAGATGTCCGGGTCGAAATGGGCTGGTTTGGGTTTGGTTGACATGTACAAACTTTTCTAAAGTTCTTTGAATAAGAACTAAAGCGTTAATTGTAATTATGAAAGTAATCATAATTAGTAATAAAGAAAGAATTAATTCAGATTTAATAATGAGTAATAATCATAATGTATACAAATAGGACGATTAAATGAGCTTTGTTAGGCATATAAATAGACTTCGGGAATGCAACTTTCAAACTGTTGACCCGTTCCAACTATTTTTAAATATCTTTAAACTGGATATGGAATATATGCTTTAGAGTCAGTTGTAAAAGAAGAGACGATTAGTACTATAGAGCGAATTTGCCCAACGAGCAAAAGCTATAAAGGAACAATGCGTTGGTTAATGAAACGAAATGCAGAAATGAAGTTTAACACACTGTCGGAAAGTATGGATATTTAGCAATTAAGGTACGCTATTGTAACTTGCACTTTTACATTTTATTACACTTTTTAGAAATGTATGACATATGTTCGGTTTTTGTTTAGTGTTGAACCGCTGTGAAGATATTTACTGTTCTTTCTTGCAAAATTTTTATTTTTCCCTTTTTCTCTACGCCATTTCTTTTTCTCTACCGCTATTAACTCGAGGTAACATATGACAGGACGAGCTCATTCGGATAAAGTCAACGGGAAACCAAGTTGACCCAAGTGCCGGCTATTCGACAGGATGGAATGCGCGTAGAAGCCTTAATGTCTTAAAATACAGCCTTCATCATCCTTTAATTTTACCTCACGTTGATGATGACGGGGACGAGGAAATGGAAATTGTTGACGAAACTGAAGAAGCTAATGTACCAAGTAACGAAGAGAACAAGTCAACCACACCCATTGAAAGAAAAGATTCTGCAGATATTGATATTACTATGGAAGAAGTTGTATCAGAACAAGTGGGAAATGATAAGGCGACAGGTGTTCACAATCTTGAAACAAATGGCGATAATCAAGATTCGTTAGACCAATCTGAAGTATCCCCAATCCTTAAATCACCAACTCCAAGTGTTTCGCCTTTACCTATGAACAGCAGCAGGAAAAGTTTAAAGACTTCATCAATGCTAACCGCTTCTCAGAAGGAACTCACGCAAACTACTGGTTCTGAGCCCTCAAAAAATATTAACTTTAAGCCTCGATCTGCCCATCTGGCAGCAAGTCTCCATGGTGGTCTGGAAGTTATCAAAAAGAATCAAAAGGGCTTTGCTTTTGCTCGATCCTCATTAAGGTCTTCCTACAAACCTTTAGAGAGTAAGCCTTTGTTTGTTAAGAAAGACGTTGGCGTACAAGCTCGTCTTCAAGGTAACGAGATAGAAGAACAGAAGCCTGTGATGTTTTTGTGCCGAAACTGTAAATGTACAAGTTCTCAAGACGTAAAAGATGGAAATGATGGTCAGAACTTACAGTTGGTTCCTGTTGATGATAAACCAAAGCAGTTGGTTCCTAAGGTACATATAAATTTGAAATAAGAGTTTTGGTTATGCGTATTTCGTTACTGGAAAATATTTCTGTTAACTTTTTTTTTCATTCTTTTCCAGGCGGTCGAAAAAGTATTGACAGGAGCTATAAGGCGAGAGATGGCATTAGAAGAGCTCTGCAGTAGACAAGACTCCGAAATCAATCAGCTTAACCATTTGGTATGTTTGTTTCTATTACTAAATGCAAACATATAAAAAAATTTCCACCGTTCTAATAGCTTCTATAATTTTCATTATGATAGTTACAACAGTATAAACACGAAAGAGAATGCAATTTGATTATCGGGCAAATCCGAGAAGACAAAATTGCTCGTCTGGAGAGCTTGATGGATGGTATTTTATCCGCTAAGGAGTTTAAAGATGAAGAACTGGCTTCTTTAAAAAACGAGAATATGGTATGGCTTCCGTTTTTCCCTTGGTTGTAAACTTTGCCGTGCTTTAGTACATTTTGTAAACATACTGATTTCATTTTTAAACAGATTTTAAAGGAAAACTATGAGAATCAGCCAGAAGTTTTAAGGACAGAAATCGAGTTTAAAAGATTTCAAGACGAATTAGAACGTTACCAGAATTTCTTCGACTTGGGCGAGAGAGATGTATTGTTGGAAGAAATTCAAGATTTGAGGAACCAACTTCAATTGTATATGGATTCGTCATCTAAGTCATCTCATAAGAAAAATCATATCTTGAAAATAACCTATCCTTCTGAACCAAGTGTGGCCCCACCTTTAAGCACAGTACAAGAGTCGGTCATAGAAAGTGCCGAGCAAAGATTTGAAATGGAGAGAGCACGATGGAATGAAGCAGAGAGCAAATGGATATCTCTTACAGAAGATTTGGAACATGAGCTAGAAGCTAGCCGTCTGCTTGTTGAGAAGCAAAAAAACGAACTTGATACAGAAAGAAAATGTTCCAAAGAGCTGAAGGATGCAATGGAAATGGCTATGGAAGGTCATGCGCGAATGCTGGAACAGTATGCTGATTTAGAGGAGAAGCATATTAATCTTTTAACATCACAAAGGAGGATCGACGATGGAATACTGGACGTCAAGAAAGCAGCTGCTAAAGCTGGAGTTAAGAGTGCGGAGTCTAAGTTTATCAACGCCCTTGCAGCTGAAATTTCAACTTTAAAGGAGGAAAGGGAGAAAGAGAGACTCCATTACAGGGACGAGAATAAAGGACTTCAAGCCCAGTTGAGGGATACGGCTGAAGCTGTACAAGCAGCTGGTGAACTACTTGTGCGACTTAAAGAAGCAGAAGAAGCTGTTGCTGCTGCTGAGGTAATTTCCAGTTGCTTTAATCTTAATACTTTCTTCATCATAGGACCGTTTAATGCACTTTTCATGCTGTTTAATTTCGGGTATATTACAACTCTGCGTAATTTCTTTAGAAAATTGCAAAATGTGTACTTTTACAGGAAAAAATGTGTATTTTTTTCTTATAATTTACATAAGCTATGCACTTTTGTTATGGTTCTGTGAAAATAAATCAAAACGGTAGTATATGTTTTTTATACAAAGATGACTTTCTTTCGTTCTTGTAAATGGTTGCAGCATACGCCAACAGCCTGTATAGTTCATGAATATCTTGCATATATTTATTGTCTAAGTCACATTGACGCATTTCAAAATATGCAGGCACGCGCAAGGGAAGCCGAACAAGAAAAAGAAAACGCTTACAAAGAGATCGAAAGCTTGAAGAGAAAGCAAGAGAACGTGGCATCACCCCCAGTTTACGACATAGCAATGTATGATGATGACAAGGAGCCAAACAGGACAAGTGATGATCCGCAATGGAGAAACGAATTCGAGAATTTCTACAGTGGAAATGAAGGCGAGTTAACTAATTTGCCAGGACCGTCTTCGTGGTCCTCTGGCTATGACACATGCAACATATAAGTAAGCTGAACTTAGACTTGTTATGTGTATGTACTATTAGAGATTTCTTGTATAGCATTAAGGGCCCAGTCATTTTTTTCGCCTTCCTGCACGGGGTTGTTCTCACCAATAGTGAGGACCAATGTATTAGCTATAGCTATCTGTGACACCTTGTATTCTTAACATTCCATCGACATTTTTATTTTTTATTTTGCAAGTCTTAAATGCATATTGTCTACGAAGAATATAGTCTTCCTTTCGGCTGTCACGATTAGATAAAGTTGTCTTGGCCATGAAAAAGTTTCACTTTTGGGGTTGTGTTAATGCAGAAGATATATATGAGTATGGGTTGGAGAGAAATAGGTGTTTGTTCAAGCTTATTTGTGGTCTTGTAAGTTTATGTGATTTCGGCTTATATTTCATAAGCTCGGATATTTTGGCTTATTTTACGACTCATGAGCTTATATAGGTATTCGAGTGAGACCTGAG
Source organism: Tanacetum coccineum (assembly GCA_026074375.1). Classification (NCBI taxonomy): domain Eukaryota; kingdom Viridiplantae; phylum Streptophyta; class Magnoliopsida; order Asterales; family Asteraceae; genus Tanacetum; species Tanacetum coccineum. The sequence goes on along the minus strand of BQNB010027231.1, from coordinate 39,728 downwards.
GTGCAGCGGCACTTTACCCGCCAGCCAAAGATCTAGTGCCTGCAGCCTGCTACGACCCAAGGTCAGGTGCCACGTTGTCATGCTTTGCCTGCTGAGACTAATAAGTCGTAGGTATTATTAGTCGGATTTAGATATTTAGTATATGGAAGACAATACGATGTTATCACTTTCATTGTACGTATGTTACGGACCAGGAACCAAACTCAAAGGGCAAAAAGTTATCAAGCTAGGCGCGACCGGTACCTTGCCAAGCCATATCTAGGGGCGGGCAGAAGAGGTTCCCGGGTTTGCACGGGATCCCCCATGAAGTCTTGCGTAGTGTAAAAATGTGTCAAAAACATATATTTTTCGAAAATGCACTTGGTCCCAAATTATTGTTCTTTACTTTTATGAATTGAACATCATGATCGTATCTGATTTACAACTATTACTCGTTACCACATTTTTTCCAACTAAACTAAATTATATTAATATTAAAATACATGAACCTTGATGCGAAAACAAGATCCTCACTTGCTGCAAAAAGACCAGAGGGGTCTTCTAAAAACAGTCTCTTTACCTTTGGGTAGAGGTAAGACCGTCTACATCTCACCTCTTTTATTACTTCGTTGAAAACGGAATTAGGTACCATTAATTTACGAACCTTGATGAGAAACCTAACAAAAATCCTCATCTACAATTTCTTAAAACAATAAAGTGACATAATCAACTCGACCCACGAACTTAAACGTAAGATTTGAAACTAAAAAAAAAAAGTCTCATAACAACGTTTCAAACTAGAGATGTTTAAGAGCTTACGATGATGTTAATTACAAACTAAAAAGTCTCATAACAACGTTTATAAACTCGCACGTATATGCCATTTCAAAATTATGTACTATTAATTTAACTAAATTATCGATATACAAATACAATAACTAAAACTTTGCACATTTTTTTTTTTTAACAAGAAACTTTGCACATAAAAATGACCATTTCTATGCAAAAACTACATATAAACTCTTACCATGTACGTCAAACACAATTATAAATCAAAATTAACAACCATAACTAAAACAAAAAACAAAAATGAACTATTTGTTTTTTATTACATAAAAATTTAAAAAAATTAGAAAAAAACTCAATGTGTGCACGGGCTATAACTAGTATAGTACTACATAGGGGTGAAAACAAGCAGAGCCAAGCTCGAGCCTTGCATGTTATATAGGCTCGGGCTTTGCTCGTTTATATGATTTGGCAATGAAAAATTGAAGCTTTGCTCGAGCCCGACTTGTAATAATATCTATTTTATACTCGTTAATAAGCTTGTTATTCAGCTTGTTTATAATACAAATACATATCATATAACATATGTTTAATATTTAAAAATTATAATGTAGTTTAGGCCCGTTCAAGCTTGCGAGCCTAATCGAGCTTTTGTACATAAAGATATTATTAATGCAAAATAACTCATTTGGAACTAGGGATGAGCAAAATAGACCGCATATCGGAGCGAATCGAGAAACCGGATCAAACCTAACCTATTTCGGTCAGGTCCTCGGTCAACTCTTTTAATTTCCTCATTTTTAGTCATCGGTCCCACCCGGTCGGTTTTACGCACAACTGACTATATTACCTTGTTGGACCAAACCAGCCCGGCTGTGGACATAATATTTCAGTTCGGTTCTCGGTCCAAACTTTTAAATCAAATCGGGTTTTCGGTTTGATTCGGCAGCCACGTGACAAGAAAAAATGAAAATTAAGTGAGACAGCCGTATAAATACGAAAAGATCACGTGAGTCGCACATGCTACATTTTCAGAAACCCTAACCACCAAATCTAAATCCTCAATTCAGGTATTAAGAAAAAAAACATTATTTGTTCCTATAAACATAAAATTAGGTTTCTTAAAATCAATTATTATAAGTTTCAAATCCGTTAAATTTGTTCTTTATGATGTTAATTACAGTATATATAATCATGATACGATCACTGTCATCGTAGTTATCCTTTAGTATCGTTGTACATACGTTGCGCGTCGCTTTGTTGCGGTTGATTATTTAGTACCAATGTTGACAAATGTTTGTAATCGAATGATATGGTTGTAAAACTCGCTAGCTAGGCGAGACGTAATCGGCCTAGACGGGGAGTACTCGGATTTGGATTGGAATTTTATATATATTTTTCGAAATAATATGTCATATGATATGTTTTTAGGACCATAGTTCATAGGACCAAAATATGTTTAGAAACATTAACACAATCGTTTAAATACTTAACCCCGAGTTTTGACCCGTTAACACCGAGTTTGACAAAACTGATTTTTTGGCCGATTCGGCTCAACTCTGTACTCAGCCTTGTAATCCGAGTTTTACAACACTAGTAATATTTTGTTTGGAAGAAACGTAAATTGAAGGTAGCTATGTTGAGACTTGAGACAGGTAGTTCATACTTTATGCATTCCCGGTATAAAATTTATACGCATTTAGAGTGTATGATAAATATTAAACATAAGAACAAATGCCGCTAGCTTTTATATACACTGACGATGGAATTGAAAGCAAATATGATATGCTGCAAGCCTGCAAAACATGCATGTCTTTTGAGCGTTTGGTATATCCAAACTGTAATGTTTTCTTGTCTTTTAAGTACAAAATCATGTAAATGTTGAATAGAAAGTATTCATAGAGAAATGTAAGGTTACGCTGGGAGTGTTTTGTGGGCATTTTGAACGAGTTGTGGTCGCAATACTAAGTTTTTGGTGTTTGGATGTAGCAGTTGTATTATTTGGTAGATGAATGTGTTGTTGATTTACATTCATAGGATATCTTCTGCCCGATTCTTATTTAGTGTTATGACTTGTGTGCAAATTTCCTTAGGTTTTAAGAACGGCGTGTAACAGAATACAAGCATTATGAAGTCTCGGAAGCAGAGCTGTTATAGAGAAAATGTCCCCCCTTCGGATAAGAACATCATTCCTGATTCATTTCCTTCTCAATCATCCGCTCGTAAACCATCGCCAGATGTTGGAACTAGATTGAAATCTCCATTCCCGCCAAGACCTAATAATCCTCTGAAGAAGAAGCTCATTAGTGATTCTCATCATGATAGTGATGTCTCTGGTTCTTCTAGTACAACTGTCAAGGTATATATTTTTAGACCCTCGCTCATTGTCTCTGTTTGTTTATAAAAAATTGCAATTTAAACACTTATGACATCATTCGGAGATGTAACGAAAGCTTTCTTTACGTTAGATAGGAGTGTATATAATTGGATATGTTCTCATGATGGGTATTACGCTTTTGGTAAATTGCACTTTTCATTTTATTACCTTCTTAGAAATGTTGACTTTCGGGTTTTTAGTGTTAGACCGTGTAAGATGTTTCTATTCTTCTTGCAACATTTGCTTTTCTTTTTTTTCTACCGCTATTAACTCGAGGTAACATATGACAGGACGAGCTCTTTCGAATAAAGTTAACCGGAAACCAAGTTGACCCAAGTGCTGGCTATTCGACAGGATGGAATGCTCGTAGAAGCCTTAATGTTTCAAAATACAGCCTTCACCATCCACTGATTTTACCTCTTGTGGATGATGATGGGGATGAGGAAATGGAAATTGTTGACGAAACTGAACAAGCTACTGTACCAAGTAACGATGATAACAAGTCAAATACACCTATTGAAAGAAAAGATTCTGCAGATAGTGGTATTACTATGGAAGGAGTTGTATCAGAACAAGCGGTAAATGATAAGGCGACAGGTGTTCACAATCTTGAAACAAATGACGATAATCAAGATTCGTTAGACCAATCTGAAGTTTCCCCAACCCTTAAGTCACCAACTCCATGTGTTTCGCCACCTTTACGCACAGTACAAGAGTCGGTCATAGAAAGTGCTGAGCAAAGATTTGAAATGGAGAGAGCACGTTGGAATGAAGCAGAGAGCAAATGGATATCTCTTGCAGAAGATTTGGAACGTGAGCTAGAAGCTAGCCGTCTGCTTGTCGAAAAGCAAAAGCACGAACTTGATACAGAAAGAAAATGTTCCAAAGAGCTGAAGGATGCAATGGAAATGGCTATGGAAGGTCGTGCGCGAATGCTGGAACAGTATGCTGATTTAGAGGAGAAACATATTAATCTTCTAACATCACAAAGGAGGATCGAGGATGGAATAGTGGATGTCAAGAAAGCAGCTGCTAAAGCTGGAGTTAGGAAAGCAGAGTTTAAGTTTATCAACGCCCTTGCAGCAGAAATTTCAACTTTAAAGGAGGAAAGGGAGAAAGAGAGACTCCATTACAGGGACGAGAATAAAGGACTTCAAGCCCAGTTGAGGCATACGGCTGAAGCTGTACAAGCAGCTGGTGAACTACTTGTGCGACTTAAAGAAGCAGAAGAAGCTGCTTCTGCTGCTGACGTAGTTTCCAGCTGCTTTAATCTAGGCTTTTAATACTTTCTTCATCATATGACCGTTTAATGCACTTTTCACGCTGGTTAATTTCGGGTATAGTACAACTGTGACTCTTTTTAGCGGGACTTCTTTCTTTTAAAACATTATGCGTAATTTCCTTAAAGAATCGCAAAATGTGTACTCATACAGGAAAAAATGTGTGCTTTTTCCTAAAATTTAGATAAGCTATGTACTTTTGTTATGGTTATGTGAAAATTAATTAAAACGGTACATGTTTTTTATACAAAGATGACTTTCTTTCGTTCTTGTAAATAGTTGCAGCATGCGCCAACAGCCTGTATAGTTCATAGAAATCTTGCATATATTTCTTGTCTAAGTCCCATTGACACATTTCAAAATGTGCAGGCACGCGCAAGGGAAGCCGAACAAGAAAAAGAAAACGCTTACAAAGTGATCGACAGCTTGAAGAGAAAGCAGGAGAACGTGGCATCACACCCACTTTACGACATAGCAATGTATAATGATGACAAGGAGCCAAACACGACAAGTGATGATCCACAATGGAGAAACGAATTCGAGAATTTCTACAGTGGAAACGAAGGAGAGCTGACAAATCTGCTAGTACCGTCTTCGTGCCTCTGGCTATGACACATGCAACATATAGTAAGCTGAACTTTAAACTTGTTACGTGTATGTACTATTACAAGTTTCTTGTATAGCATTAAGGATTCAGTCATTTTTTTCGCCTTCCTGCACGGGGTTGTTCTCACCAATAGTGAGGACCAATGTATTAGCTATAGCTATCTGTGACACCTTGTATTCTTAATATTCCATCGACATTTTTATTTTGCAAGTCTCAATGCATATTGTCTACGAAGAATATAGTCTTCCTTTCGGCTGTCGTGATTAGATAAAGCTGTCTTGGCCATGAAAATGTTTCACTTTTGGGGTTGTGTTAATACAGAAGATATATGTGTATGGGTTGGAGAGAAATGGGTGTTTGTTCAAGCTTATTTGTGGTCTTATAAGTTTGTGTGGTTTCGGCTTATATTTCGGATTATTTTGCGACTCATAATTGTTGGTCACGTTTACTTTGTTGCGGCGAAGAAATGAAAAAGCGACTCCAAGAAAAAAAAACTGTATAAAATGTTAGGAACCCCTTTTGATTATATCAACATCTGGGCCAAAAGATGTTGAGTATCGGTCTCGATTACCTAAAGGTGACAAAAAAATGAACGAGTCTAGTAACGGGTCAAAACTGTTTCAATGTCAAAAGAAGGAAGAAAGAAAGTTAGTGCGGGCGAATTGGGTTGGACCGGGTGGCCACAAACACTTGTTTTCGTTTTGTTGTTGAGTTTTATGTGTTAGAGGTCATTACAGATTGAACTAAGAATCTACAAATCTTAATACAGCGATTTGACCCGTTTCATTTATCGACCCATTTATGGATAAACGGCGATACATGTCTCCACCTCTACACGAACCTAACACAAACGAAACAAACCTAGATATTTATTCTTCGTTATTGGCCGGTAATAGACCAATGGGACAATCTTAAATAAGATCAGACTTATTTAAATAATGCATATCCGGGCCAAGACAATGAGTTCAGAAGCCCTCCTGGATCCCTTGGTCTATTTCATGACAATATAGACCATAAAACAATAAGCTTGTGGCTTTGTCTTCCTTGATAAGCATATATCTCCTACTTTGTGGACCAAAAGATAAGAATAACAAGAGTAGGTAACAATCCTAACCATACAATTCTTAATGAAGATAATCCCATTTTCCATTATTTTTTTCCTGTTTTTTTTTTTTTTTTTAAGAAAACATCAATTCCAGTACTCAAGACAGGAAATGGACCATGATTGTGACATCCAAAATCTGACTAGAGGGTTATAATTGGAAAGAAACTTGTTACAAGTTATTTAAGTTTTCTGGACTATTATTAGTTTGGCGTAACCAATTTTTTTTCATATTGTTTTGTCGTGACTGCAAAAGTTCACGGCTGTGATCATATCTTTATATGAAATAGTTGTACCGTGTGTAAATTGTTGCGGTATAACTACGTATGTATAAATGTTTGTGTAGATATAGCAAATGTGCATAGTAGTTTGCTTGTTTAACATCTTTGAGTGACTCATGTATGCAACTATGCATGCTGATACTTACAATTGAAGTAAATATGATGACACTTTGGCTACACACAATGTAGGTAAAATCACACCACATAGTACATGTCTACTCAAAATGACCATTTTACCCTTTTGTTAGGAAATAGTTTTTTTGAATTTGAGGCAATATTTGAATTGGTCTTCTTCAGAGATGTAAGCCTGTTGTAGATCTGGTCTATGAGACAGAATGAGTTGTTAGTATTCAATATTCCACTCTTTATTTATTAGTACATCTAAACTACTACGAGTACGTATCTATGCTTCCCAACTTTTACAAGATTCCTTCAAACGATACGATTATCTACATAACGAGATTTTTTTAGACCTAACTGTTGGTGCACACGGAATAATATCACAATGTGATTCTTTTGCATTTAGCCACTTGTATACTTGTGTGTGTATGTGTGTATAAGTACATGATAAAAGTTCTTCAAAAACGCGAGGTTGTACATGTTCACTTTTTTCACATGCCTCTATATGTTATCGTTTAATTTATATTTTAGGGTGGTTGAAATGTAGGCTTCTATCACAGTACATTGTGGATGCTGACAAAAGCTTTAAGGAAAGTATTAGCATTTCCATTCGACAAAAGTGTCCGGCTATTAGTCAAATGTCTTAAATACCTTTCAGGAATTGCTCAACGCGCTACTCTTGCTGTAGTACTACTGTACTGAGATGCCACTGTGAGTGATTTTCATAGTCGGGCGATGAGAAAAACAGATAGTTTTCGCTAAAAACTTCCTAAAAACAAAAGGAGCAGCAAAATGATGCTTGTTAAGGTGAAAGAAAGAGACATAAAGTGAGGAAAGAGAGTGATTTGTACCTATATGAAGTATGATCAATTAGTGACAGGCTGGTAAATGGACCATTCTTAATCATAAACAAATGAAACCCCACATGGAAACATCTTCAATCAATCTCCTAACTATTCTCTTTTATATTATACCTTTGTTATGTTCTTGCTTAATCATGAGACCCCCCATAATTCATCTTATTGCTTTCTTTTGACTTTAACTAAAGTCAGAAAGGCCTTTTTATGCTGACTTTTCAGTAAAAATAAGGGTTAAATTCATCCGATAGCAACGTACTTTTCAAAATGTTCACACATACGTATCAGACATCAATCTCGAAAAAGGGAGGGCTTTACCTAGTTTGAGTCTGTGTGGCGGTGGGTTCAAACCCCGTGGATTAGTCGGCCAAATGGCGGAAACAATGGTTACCCAAAAAAAAACTTCGAAAAATACAATAATACTCATCGATCTTTCAAATTTTGTTCCAATATCATACGTTGTCTGACGTGGCATGACCGGTTACCGGCTATGCAAGTTAATTTTGCTGCGTCGTCAACTGTTTAGATTTTAGACAAATTCAATTCCTGCTAGGTGCAAACAACCCTGAAGTGGCCATGTCAACCTCCCGAAAAGGGGAGGGTTTTACCTTGTTTGAGTCTGTGTGGCGGTGGGTTCAAACCCCGTGGATTAGTCGGCCAAAAAGCCGGAAACCTTGGAAGAATTTTGGATTTAGAGGATTGAACTCTAATGGCCATGTCTGGCAATGCTTTAACATTTTCCACCAGATTACCAACTTTAAATCCATGTAATGTCAATGTCATTCTTCAAAGAATTTGGTCTCAACTACTATTAGGTAGATAATAAAATTGAAGGGACCATTAACCCTCCTCTCTAATTACATTCCCTAGCTTGTACTATACTTTGAAACTACCCCATCAACCAAAATAAATTATCATAAAACTAACTTAAATTTGACTAAACATATAGTAAATCTTTGAGGAAATCGGCTACCGGCTAACCAACTAAACCAAGTTTGTCTGTATTGCAGAAAATTCTATCAGGATAACCAAGTTTGTTCACTGATATTATTAGTTACATTAGACCTTAAAGTTTCAAACTTTTTATCTGCAAGATTTTTCAAAAGCGTATATCGCCAATGGAACAAATTCTTGCGAGAAAATAGAACGAAAATGATTCTTGGAAGGTTGCAAGAGAATTTGGGAGCCAGGCTTTCATGTAAAGTTTGGCTGTCTATCTTTCAAGGGGTATCTTTCTACATATGAACACCACTACTTTAAACATTCTACTTATCCAAAAAGATTTTCTTTTCATAAGTTTCTAAAGGCCAAATTAAAAGCTCTTTGATTCCTTGGCCAAAGTCAGATCTTTACCATGGCCAACATGCGATTTTGATTCCTTTCGCTACAATAATTTCTCGATAATTGCAGTTGTAGACAAATATGTGTTGCAAGTTGTATTACCACGGCATTGTAACAATATTTCACATCTAGAATACGAACTCCTCTATCGTCTAGATCCAATACAAAACTTACTTTTCATATACTCATGTCATTTCACATCAGTGAAGTGGAAAAGAACGGAGATCATGAGAAACACGTAGGAGGTACGTGAATTCTAACTTTAAAAACATCGAAAAGTCAGCAAAATGATTCCGAAAACTAAACTACAATGAAATAACTACAGAATAAAATGTATAATAAGTTGAGTACCTTTGAAGTAAAGGAACAATAGTACAATAAACCTTTTTGTGACATAACTTCAGTTTTCATGAACAAAAGTACTTAAACTTGAAGGATCACCATTAAATTTGTTACCTCTTAAGATTGGTCAAGCCTCTATCAAAGAACAAGATATAGCCATTATTGCATAAGGTACGCGTAATCAAAGCGTCGTCGGGACCAAATTGATTCACCTCTAATTGGTGATATTCTCAGGGTAGAAAAAGAAGAGTGTCAATATTGGATTCCATAACAGAGTTGATACTTTAATGTCCCTACTAACAGCTGGTTTACAATCAAAAGTTTAAATAATCAACATCTAATCTTCATTCTAAAGGCACCATCTTTTCTTATTTCTTGAAAATCAATTTTGTTGCCATTGATTATGACAGTTTGTTTCGGCTTATATATCGGCTTAAGTTTCATATGCTCATTTTTTGCGGCTCATTTTGAAACTTTTCGGCTTATATATGCTTAGTATAACACGATAAGCTTATATAAGCCGAATGTTTCAAAATAAGCCACAAAAAAATGAGCTTATAAAACATAAGCCATAAGCCGAAACAAACACTATAGAATCAACATCTAATCTTCATTCTAAAGGTACCATCTTTTCTTATCGTTAGCTCTTTCTTGAAAATAAATTTTCTTGCCATTGATTATGACAACTTTATAAAGAAAAATCACCATCAAAAATTCAAGAAAATCTGATTTTTTTTTCGGGTGGGCCAACAACTTGACAAAATATCTCAAAGCGTTTTGTAAATTATCTGCATAATTCACGGGCGAAGATTATACTGAGACCGTGAACCAGTCTTTGTAACTAACCTTGATTAAGGAATTATGGAAAGCTAAGTGGTCGTATACGTTAGAGCACGGACCCACACGAAAGGTAATTACATGAGATATGTTGGAGACGGATAGCGAAAGATATATAATTAAACTTGTGATGATACACAAAAATAATGATTAGATACAAGGTTGCAGGCTCTTGCAATCAACCTTTTACAACATGTTACAACTCTTATATAGTCTTAGTAAACTTATAGAGATTAGTTCTAGGATTATACAAACGATTTCATGTAAAAATATGATATCAAGGCAAGATATGTCTCCGGTCTTCTTCCTTTCTCTATACAAATGCTCGGCCTAAATATAATTATGTCAACATATTTTGTATCATAGCTCAACTTTCATTTGACCCGAACCCATTGTTCCTGCATTAAATCAAGGAGGTAACGCATAAGATTAGTAAATGGCTAATTTAACCGTTAGTTGACTTTCTTGATGATAAAAGTCAACTCACCGTGGAAGCTTGGTCCTTGATTTTGGCCAAACCCCATCTGTACAACACTCTGAAGATCATTCTCCCAGAAAGCGGAAGCCTGAATGTTTCGGTTTCAAAACAAATTAGCAACAAAATCTTCGAGATTAGACATTTTTAGCGCTTATTAGAATATTGACTTACTTCACTAAAACCATCAATCTGTGATGACTTTATATTTGAACCATGATGCATCATGGCCATTAATGAGTTCTCTGGCCCGTCATTAACCATGCCATAGAATGGTTGAGCCGATGCTTCCATATGGTTCATGGTATTTGGCATGGATGCCCGAGAATGGAAAGTCTGAAAACCGGCCAAAAATGAAACAAAAAATTACTCGAAAATTCTAAGCTAACACGGCCCTCATATATAAAGATAATCACACTATGAAAAGCTTACGTCTTTAGATAAAAGTGCTTCCATGTTCACATCGGTCCAAGGATTAACAGTTGCTAATTTCATCGACAATAACTACAATGAAACAAAGATCGAGATATCGTTTAGAAAATTCAGAAAAGTTAATATATTCCTTTAAACTAAAACAAATTAGTACGTATATACCTCAACTTGTCTCTGCAATGATTGTACGTAGTTTATAATCTCATCGAGCATAACAGCCTTTCCAGTCACCTTTTAAACAGAAATCCCATTTTAAGTTAACAGCCGAAAATTTAACAAAATTTCCACACGATGATGCCAAAATCGGTTTTTTTTTCTTTTCTTTTTTTGGTTTTTACCTTGTTACAGCCAGGGACAAGATCTTGAAGGAACTTCATTCTCTCACTGATCTTTTCTCGTCTAACCTGTGATTACCAAAAGACAGGAATGAGAAAACGGGTATCGGAATTGAAAGGAAACCAAACGAACGGAATAGAATTGGCATACCCTTTCTGCAAGACTGTGACTATCGGTAGCTTGACCTCTTCTTGCTCTAACATGAATGTAGTCTTTTGGTGGCTCGGGTAATTTTGCATTTTCCTTTGTCTTTTCCTTTTCTTTTTCTTTTTCGGTTTCTATTCCATTCCCTTCTTCCTCTGACTTGCTTCTTTTCGCATCTGATTCCTCTTTCTCAGATTCCGCCACAGTCTGCAAACACAAAAAAGATCTTAACTTTCATACAGAATTCATCGAAAATCCAAATGGGGTGTCTTAAAAATATGTTCTTTTTGCATTTGTCTCATTTTACCGCGCTTAAGTACAATGACTAAAACGAGACTAATAAAAAAGCTAACCTTATTATTGACTTGAGCTTCTTTCGACTTCCCTTTAGAAATCACCTTCCTTTTTCTCCCTTTAACTCGGGTTTCCGACCCATTAATCTGCTCAGACAACGACGATTCCTCAACAGAATGATCCACTTCCTTATTCTCCGAATTCAAATTCATCGACAATCTACTAATACTCGACACTCTAGACATCTTTCCAGATTCCACCATATGTTGTGAGAACTCACCTTCCTTAGCACCAAAACACGAAAACCTCGCAGCTCTTTCAACAAATCCAGGATCATTAGGAATCATAGGTAACTGATGATGATGATGGATCCTATGATTTATGGAAAGATTAAGCTTAGGTGGCGAATTTAGTGGAGTAGTGTAACATGATGTATTAGTACTATTATTATTAGTATTATTATTTCCATTTATACATGATTCTGGCGAGATTTCGCCAGAATTACATATATTTCCTAATCTACCAATAAGTTCTTTTAAAACTACGCTCTCAGCGCCAGTGCCAGCATGGCACCCTGGGACAGGTGTCCTGATACCTGTCCCAGGGTGACTACTGTTAACTGGCGATGAGACCATAGAACTTAATGCGGATTCAAAGGGATCGCTCTGGTCCATTGAATTCTCCCAAGTATGGCTAAAAAGATTCATTTCATTAACTTGGGAGTCAAGTTCCATTGCAAACATGGAATTCCAAGGTTGTTGGAGTGTGTTGAAGAAACCATCTTTTGACATTGTTTCTTGAGCAAAATGTTTAGTTTTTTTTTTTTTGTGGGAGCTAAGGTAGGAATGTGATAAAGGGTGGTGGTGTTGTATATGAGAGAGCAGTTGGGTGATAACAGAAAAGCATGAAGAAAAAAAGATGGAAAGAAGGAAAGTGAAGAGGAAGCAATAAAGAAAAGATTAAAAAAGAAAGAAATGTTCCTTTGACCTTTTTGTAATACAATTTTAAACATATAAATAAACTAGTTGCAGCAACTTTATGATATATTTTTAAAATGTACGAGTTCTCAAAGTTCGCTAAAGAATCTTATGTGTGGCGGTGAATTCAAATCTCGTAGGTTAGTCGGTCAAAAGGTTAAAAATTATGAATACCAAAAAAAAAAAAAAAAAAAAAAAACCTTATGATATATTTCAGTGTTTTCAGTTGCGTTTTCCCCGAAAACTAGTTGCTAAGAACTTTATGATAAATTTTCGGGATAGTTAATTGAAAATATATTAAACTTGTCATTTTTCGAGTGTGACATAGCCAATTTTATTTTTCTATTGTATATCTAAATTTTTAAATTTTGACATCCGTGTGAGTCTTGGGACCATTTTATCTTTACGTTTTTTGACCAACCTATTAACAATGAAAGGTAAAATAATCATTGCACATGAACAATATACATAAATATCACAACTTGAAAGGTTTGTGTTTAGTTAGAAAAAAAAAGCTATACATAACAATAAAAATAGACAAGTTAAATGATTTTTTTTATATTTTCAGAATAAAGTTTATCAATTATAAAGTTGATCTTCCAACTATTAGCAATCAAAAGCAACTGTCTTTTCTTGTTTTCACATAAATATATACGTTCAACTTTAGTGCCTAACTTTTTAACTTTTTTTAAGGCATTTTGAAAGTTTCATTTTTATTTGACAAAATTACATGTTTTGTGTATGTGGGTTTATTCAAAATTACACTCGTTATCCTTATTCGATTTTAATTACATTTTAATTTTTAAAGTATTTTCGTTGATAATCTCTATTTTAAAAAATTAGGATTATCCGTGTAACAAAGATACAGACTATCTGTGTAATAAAAAACTATCAATTGTTACACAATAGGTCTCTATTTTTTAAAATATGGACCAACGATGCAATCAGTTAGAAAATTAGATATCAGTGGTGTAATTACAATCGAATAGGGACAATGAGTGTAAAACCAAACATGTAATTTTGTCTTTTTATTTTCTCTACAAGGACTCGTATACACCTTGAGAGTTTCATATGTTCTCATGACAAAGACGATGTTGTACATCAAAGTTTATCACATACTATCTTTGCATTTTCAAGGTCGTAAGTATTACGCAAACACGAAATTTACTTTTAATAATATATAGTACATTACTAGAGGTGTAAAAATAATTAAAGGAAGAATTGTATATATACCCAATGAAACTTATATGTCTGCATATTTTATCGAAATACAAGTTTTTAATGTATAATGTACAATGATTTTTAAGCATGTTTTAGTGAAATATGCAAATTAAATATGCTAATTTTAGTTGTATATATGTAATTGCTCCATAAATAAAGCTACTAATGGCTTATTCGAGCTCGACTCATTTAAAGCTTAAAGAAGACTGGAGTTTAGCTTTGTTATACATAAGCGCTCCTTTAAGGATAAGCTACGAGAGCATCTTCTAGCTCGACTCATTTACACCCTTAAGGATAAGTTAGTGGATATTGTTGTTACCAGTGTTTTAAATACGAGTTGACCTGGCCAGTAAATCGGTTGAATCGTGAACCTGTTAGGTAATCGGACACCGATTTCGAATAAAATGCCTGGTTAAACTGTGACTTAATGGCTTAAACGGGCCAATTAAAAAACCAGGTTTTAAAACATTGGTTATTACTATTAAGTTTTTGTTGTTAGTAGATATATGTGAAATCATATTATTCTATAAAATGCTACTAGATAATAATTTTGTTCCATTGCTTATACATGTCAATACCACTCTACTAAAATAGATAAAGTTAATCTCTTGAAACAATCTAACTTTTGATTGAGAGGTTGCCTATAAGCAATCACTACTTCTATCTTTACACTATTTCTTCATTTTCCTCTCAAACCATTTTTATATCTTTCTTGTAGACAAAACATTTCCAATTTTGCAACAAAATTACACGTTAGTGACAAATATAAAGAAACATGATTCTATCATTTTATATGGTCCTACACAAGTAGAACTATCTTAACTATTAAGTTAGTAAAGCAAGAGCTTTAGGCCTCGAATATCATAAGGCTTCAAAACTTGAAATTTTATAAAAATAAGAGAAAAACCAAATGAAATATTTGATGCTTGTTTGAGCTTTTTTAGTTTATTTTAAATGTGATATCGTACATCTTTTTATTTTGTTTTCTGAAAAAAAAAAGGTATACAAAATTAGTTGAGAAGATATGAATGTTTTAGTCTCGTGGCAAAATATAACATAGTGAGGATTTATGTGGGTCCAATGAGATAAATGAAGATCATTTATGATAGGTTTTGGTATAAAAGAAATTTAAATAATTATATATAAAATCGCACTTTCCGTATAAAATCAAATCAATACAATATTATAATCCGTAACTTTATCGTTTTTATATGTTATCGTTTTTATATCATCAGGGACGGAACCAGGGGTACTATGGAGTCTCGAGGCACCAATGAAATTTTTAATGTTGTGTTAATTTTTTTCTTTTAAAAAACATTGATTTTTTTTAAATGCACATAATCCATCAAAATGTGTTTCCTAGATGCATCTTAAATGCATCCACTCAATCGATTTTTTCTAAATGCATGCAAATTCTACTTTTTAACTTTATTATATTACTGCTCAAAAAAAATTGTGCACCCGATCATATTTTATACTGGTTTCGTCCCTTATTGTCACAAGAACATCATGTCGTTTTTTGAGAATTGCATCGGGATTGAGCTAAACATATATCATAATAGTGAGAGAACTTTTTATGTCAAAATGAAGAGAGTCGAGTTTTTATTTTGATATATGTAGTTTAACCGGTATTTTGCGATTGTTTTTGTAATTTAATATGACATACCCAAAATGAGAGCCTTCAAGATTTAAAATACCTTTGCATTGTATTTATAAAGCTAGCTAACAAGTAGTGAAATGTCGACCACGCCAAAATAAAATTGGGTACGATAACGACGTGTACAAGAGTAGGGACGTGCATATATAGTGTGTGGACGGATATATGACATAGACAATACAACATTCAGTTGAATAATTCGTATCTTATATGTTTTTCTTAGCTTTATTTGTATAGGTAGGGACGTAAGAAGAAAATTAAAATGAGAAATATAATAAATAACAATAATCAACTTGAACTAGTTGCATATTTATTTATTTAGATGCATCTTGATAAGTTTTGAAAATAATTATTGAAATGAAAATGACGTAAAATAATACTAGCAACAAATTTAACACGTAGAAAACGAAAAATACATTTCAACTAAAGTTAAAAGGACAAGTTAATGTAGATTAATGTGATTGATTAAACTAGTATAATAGTGTACATAACGTGTTACTCAATGATTGAGCAAACCTAATAATTTTTTCTAAGAACATTTATTTGACCCAATAAAGAATTAATGATTAATCAATTGAAATCACCACTCAGAACGTGATCATTTTTACTTTTTTTATTTTTTGTCAATGAGAGGCACGAATATCTATGCAATTTTAATTAAAAAATGATTTTCAAATATAAAATTCAAAGTAAAAACAAGTTTTCGAATAATTATAAATTAAAATGATGCACTAAGCAACCAAGTTTCTTCCATTTCAAGCCTGTAAAGTGTCAAGGAATCAAATTTCTTTTAATAATACTTGTATTTTGTTTTTGAGTTACTAACTATTTCGGCTTATATTTCATAATCAGTTTCTCCGCTTATTTTGAGACTTGTGAGCTTATATAAGTTTATCATGTCGTAATACACTTATATAAGCCAAAAAGTCTTATTATAAGCCAGAATGATGAGGCTTATGAAATATAAGCCGAAAAGCAAATAAGCTCATACGCCACATATAAGCTAAAACCAGTGTTGCAAAAAAAATGTATACAAGGCCGATTAATCACCGCCTAAGTGCTACTAGGCCACCAACCTTGCCGATTTTTGCAAATTTGTCTAACAAATCGGTCAACGACGATCAATGGTGGTCAAACTTGCTGGAAACATGCAAATCTTGTCATAAATACCTAAAATTTACCGTAAATTTGTTTTAATCACTTATAGTAGTTGTTTTTTTATATATTACAAGTTTTTTTTAATTATTGCCGGAAATACCTAAAACTCGTCGGAAATACCCTAAACTTGCCGAAAATACCAATCCGATTAATCACGATTAATCTCGCCTAAACCGATTAGAAGCTACAAAGGAATCAACCACCCGACCACCGATTCGCAAGTTTACCAAAAATGTTTTTTTAGCACCACTTATTTATATTTTTTCTATCGTTCGTCTTACGACAATCTTATCTGAGTTTTAGATACATAACAACTCAAATACGATGATTTGGAAGGTAATTAGGATGGTTGCTACACATTTTTTTAAACGGATTTTTAGCGATCGTTAAACGCAGTCTGTTAAATATCTGAAATGTTTCGTTCGTTACACTATAATGATATCCAAAAAACGATCGAAAAATACCATAAAACAAAAATCTTAAATTCGATTTACTCAATTTATGTCTAACAAATATAAGAATTTATGTTATGTACTAATAACGTGATAAACAAAAATACTTCTAGTACGTCTTTTTAATTAATGTCTCTGTAAAATGAATTATTAAATTAAAAAAAAAAAACACCGACTTTTTTCCGAGTAATGTGGTCGTTGTCCCTTTTAATTAGAGACTTATTATTAAAGCAATTGGAGTTTTTCGTAATTTTAAGTTGCTCTTTCCGTTCTAAAATAAGTGTACAGATTGACTTTGTAGAGTTGGTTCAACTTTAACCTTAAATATATATTTTGTATCAAGTATTCTTATATAACACACACAAAGAGATGGAAGGTCAAATTGAACACTTATTTTAAGACGAAGACAGTATTAAATTTAGTGTAAATTGAAAAAACCATCCTTGACGTACGTACGTCGCATGTGTCGCCCTCGCCTTTTTGAAAATGCGGACGTCGTTTCTGTAGGAAATTATTGGTGCATATATCGTCTCTGTCTCAAAGTGAAATGACTAAAATGCTTCAAAGTGAAATGAAAAGGTCACAGTGAAAAGAAGGGCATTTTAGTCATTTCATTTCAGGATATGATAGTTTTCGCATCAAAAGTTTCTCAAAAGGACACTTAAAATTTCGAAAAGATGAGAACTACATATGAGATTTGGACGTACGACAAGGATGTTTTTTTTTTCAATTTACTCTTAAATTAGTCAATTTGTTAAGTACGATTTCTTAAATTAGTCAATTTGTTAAGTACAATTTCTTAATATATACTTCAGATAAATAAAAAAAAAAAACAAAAAAAAAAAAAACAAAACACACAAAAAAAAAAAAAAAAAAAAAAAAAAAAAATAGAGGAAATGATTGACATGCTTAAATGCACGCTATAACTTATGTCGTTAAAAAACAACAAATGCATGTCTTTAGTTTATTGGTACTAAGCAAGAGGTTCACTGTCTTACAAACCAATAAACTAAGAATATGCATGTTAGGCATAAGTTTAATCATACATTTTAATTATACTAATCATTTCTCTGATAAAAATTGTCAGAATTTACACAACCCAAGTAGATTTGGTGAAAGTGAATAGAGCTTATAAGAGCTGAAGTCGAAACTGTAATTTTATTTTCGAATATGTTTTGCTTTTAATTGTATGTGAATATTTGAAACATGACAATAAATATAAACATATAAAGAGTTAAAGACACAAAATCAAATTAAAATACTTATGTAATTAGTCACATCAAAACTTGTTTCACAGATTATAACTTTTAAAAGCTTTTGTAAGTACTTCTGTACTAATTAAAACTTATCTTAAAAAAATATTTTCTCAAGGTTTTGTAAGCTCTCAAAACCATTAAGCATATCGTTACCTTTAGATTAGGCGTAATGAAGATGACGCCATCACGCGTGAAGAGATGTCATCACGTGTGGTTGCCGGCTTTTTGACAATGGCTTGATGGTGTTTGTTTTTGTTTGTGTGTGCAGTGCATTTTTATATGGGTTTTTTTAGCTTGTGCCTTAAGGTACAATTTAAAGAAGGATTCACAGACTGTGTGTTATCTTCTTAATGGCCAGCAGTCATTCAGTGGTCTCATATCAGGCCTCACAACCACTGATTGGCCATTCAGATAATGACACGCAGTTAGTAAGATTTTTCTTAACAAGTGCCCCTAGGGCACAAATTAGAAAAATCGTATACATAGACAATTTGATAATCATCATTACACCCATTTGGTAGTTTGTCTAGTGAAAATAGTGGATGCTGAAACAACGGTGATCAATATGACGACTATTACATTGAGAGTGACAATTGCTCATAGTGAAGTTTAATAATATCTAAGAGTTAATTGCAAAAGTCATCCTTGTGGGTTGGTCAAATTGTATGTTTCGTCTATATGGTTCATAAAGTGCACGTAACCTCTCTGTGGGGAAATCTTGAGCCCGTTTTCGTCCTTGGTCAATCTGAAATGACGAAAATCCCATTGGTCAAACTGAAAATTAAAGAACGGAACTAATGAGTATTTTAGTCATTTTTGTTTGCTCAATGACTAAAACGGACCAAAAGTTTCCCCACAGAAACGACTTTTGCAATTTCTGAACCATACAAACGAAAATTGCAATTTGACCGATCCACAAGGACGATTTTTGTAATTAACTCTAACTAAAATGAATAAAAGTGAAAGTAAAATATTTTATTAGACAATAGGGTGTAGTGGGATTTATTAGGGGCTCTAGACAACTTTCCTGAATATGCTCTTTATATTCTTTTTTTTAAAGTATTTTTATTTATCTTGTTTATCTTTCTAATGATTAATTGCGTAAGTACTCACGCATGCCAGATTCTACAAGTCATACGTTGACCAACACTACTAGCTCGGTGAAATTAAAACGTAAACGAATTCAACATTCAAAGAATATTTAGTTTGCGTTCGTTTAGTTAAACGAACGAATAGAAAACTTGTTTAATCATTTATGTTCATAAACGTTCGATTATGTATTCGTTAATGTTTGTTTATTTGTCTATGTTTGTATATCGCATCTTTTATTATATATTTTTAAATTTTGTTTAGTTAGACAAAGCAACACTTATACAAAACAATATTATACATATTCTTATAAATCTATGTTTATTAGTCTATGTTCGTATATGTTGTTTGTTTATGTTCGTTTAGTGTCTCAATGAACGAACATAAAAATCTCACTTTTAACGAGCAAATTGCAACCCGAACTAATAAAATTCAGCATAAACATGTAAAGAAAAATGTTCTCTTTGAAACAAAAAAAAATTACAAATGGTATAGTATCCAAGAACAAAATAAATTAAATATTTATAATAATTTTAATAAATTATAAAAAGAAATAAACAACCCAGAAAAGAAAAAAGTATACTGTCATTCCGAAATCAAGAAGAGCAACAAGAGAATCTGCTTTGATCTTGTTTAGATCCGCCTTCACCGTTGTTTGACAGAGTCACCCTGTTTACAGATAACTCGGCTTTATATGAATCTGAATTCAAAACTTTTCTACTCACATTGTTGTATATCTCTTTAATAACCATCTCGAAAGCTGTTTTAACATTTGTTGAATCGAGTGCTGATGTTTCCATGAAGAAACAGTTCCAGTGTTTTCTGCTAAGGTTCTTTCCATCTTCCACTGATACAGCCCGGATATTGTCCAAGTCACATTTGTTTCCAACCAACATACGTGCCACAGTGGTCTCGGAATGAGCTGCATAAGTTTTACGGACGGGAATTGATAAAAAGAATACATGATTATAACACAGAAATTGAGGTCTATGCATGAGAATAGCAATACGATCGTTTAAAACGACAATCGACGTACATATGCAAATTGCAAAACCAAAGTGTTTTAAGCTGAGGCTAATGACTAATTATACAATGGACAACTTCCCATGTTTACCATTTGACTTATTTCAGTTATGCTTAAATTACCGATAACTCGTTAGAGATTAAACATAATTTGATCGGACCGTTTATAAGTAAATGGATCGATATTCACACCTCAAGTTATAACAAAACTATAGAGCATCTCAAAAACCGAGTAAAAATCCAAACTTTACTACTATTATATAATAAGTCTAGGCTAATGAACTGCATTAGCTCCAAACACATCATCGTTGTGAAAAACCTATATGCATAATGTTTGCTAATAACCAAGTAAAGTGCATCCTATGGTTCATTTAGGCAAATGTCATTTCTATTATCATAATACGCAGGGAGATGGGACCCAGTCGCAGTACATGAGAGCGTAGTAAACAGACGGAGCCCTTTTTCAAGAATCCAAAACGGGAACTCTAAATATAATATATGATGGTCTGAAAATTTATTTACTCAATTCTCATCATGTCAAACCTCCTCTTCATTAGTGAACTCACACAACTACATTGAATGATCCTAGCGATTCTCGACACGAAAAACACAATAAGAACCTAACACGAATAAATTGAAACAAACACACATGGTCTACAATAAGCTACGACGATCAGGCTCAGGTCAAACAGGTTGACCTTAACATTGACCCATTTGACTTGTATATAGAATATTAAACAAAGCAAAACACTGCGCATTTCTATCCATACAATAAGGTGGTGTCTATAACTTCAAAAGGCTGGCAATTTGTAATTTGACACGAAAAAAGGAATACAAACATATCACTAACTAAGCGACATGACATGATCACATGAAACCTAGAGGGTAGACACATAATTATGTGGATCGCACTTGGGTGGACACATCTTGACCTGACATTGACCTGTTTAACACGAACAATATCTAATCTCACCTGTGGCGTTTCCCGTGCTATATTTTGTGTCATTGTCTAGAAGTCACACTCCCACTAAATTTTCTAATATTGCTCAGAGTCAATATCTAGTCTATAAACATTTCCACCCAGCCCAAACTATCATCCCTAAATTATCTCAACCTTTTTCCAAATATGACCCATTTAACACGAATCGGATCTCATCTCATCCTAGGCGTGTTAGTGTATTATGTTTTTGTGTCATTGTCTTAGAATAGACACTCCTACAAATTTTCTAACATTTCAACTATCCCAAAATTATCCGTAAATTTTCTAGAATAGACACTCAAAGTCAATTTCAAGTCAAAACAACATTTCAACTATCCCTAAATTATCTCAACTTTTTTTCCACACTTGATCAAATCACAAATTCTTATTCAACCAACTTTCAAAATAAAGTCAAACACGTTAATATCCATCAAACCAATATCAAATCATTTTTTTTTAAACTTACCATTAAGTTCTTACTATTAAGATCATAAATTTGTTTATAAAAAGTCAAATTACTCGCCTCATTCATGGTGTGCCCCTGTCCTATATTTTTCTGTCATTGTCAAGAATTGGCTCTCCAACTAAACTTTCCAAACCTTCTCAAAGTCAATAGCCGGCTTATGGCTTATTTGATTTTGGGCTTATGTTTCATAAGCTCACTTTTTGTGGCTTATTTTTAAAACTTTTCGGCTTATATACACTAATTATGACATAATAAACTTATATAAGCCAAAAAGTTTCAAAATAATTCACAAAAATTGAGCTTATGAAACATAAGCCCAAAACCAAATAAGTAATAAGCCAACTATATAAGCCGGAACAAACACCCCCAACTATCATCCCTAAATTATCTCAACCATCAAAAACAAACTCAAAACACATCAAGATCCATGTATAAAAAGTGAAACCAATTTTTTGTTAAAAAGTCGAACTTACTATTACGCTCCTCAAAGTCAATTCTAGGGTGTTTGTTTCGGCTTATATAGCAGGCTTATGGCTTATTTGGTTTTGGAGTTATGTTTCATAAGCTCACTTTTTGTGGCTTATTTTGAAACTTTCCGGCTTCTATAAGTTCATTATGACACAATAAACTTATATAAGTCGAAAAGTTTGAAAATAAGTCAAACAAACACCACCTAAATCAAAACAGCATTTCAACACCCAACCTAACAATCATCCCTAAATTATCTCAAACATAAAAAAAACAAACTCAAAACACATCAAGATCCATATATAAAAAGCCAAACCAATTTTTTTTGTAAAAAAGTCGAACTTACTATTACGCTCCTCAAAGTCAATTCTAAGGGGGTGTTTGTTTCGGCTTATATAAGTTCATTATGACATAATAAACTTATATAAACCGAAAAGTTTCAAAATAAGCCACAAAAAGTGAGCTTACGAAACATAAGCCCAAAACCAAATAAGCCATAAGCCGGCTATATAAGCCGAAACCAACACCCCCTAAGAATTCACATGCCCGCTACATATTCTAAAATCGCCACAAGTCAATTTCAAGTCAACTAACCTTTCAACACAAACCATCATCCCTAAATTATCTCAACCATCAAAAACAAACTCAAAACACATCAAGATCCATGTATAAAAGTCAAACCAAATCCTACAAAAAAAAAGTGAAACTTACTATTAAGCTCCTCAAGCCACCTAGTAACACTCTCAAAAGTCCCAGTTCTAGAAATATCATAAACCACAAGAGCACCCACAGCACCTCTATAATAAGCAGAAGTCACAGCTCTAAACCTTTCTTGACCAGCAGTATCCCAAATCTGAGCTTTCACTTCTTTTCCATCAATTTCCATACTCTGAGTCTGAAACTCAACTCCAATTGTTGCTTTTGAATGCAAATTAAACTCATTTCTTGCATATCTTGATAAAAGATTGGACTTTCCAACTGCTGAATCACCTATTATGACTACTTTGAAGAGATACTCTTCACCTTCGTCATCTGATGAATCCATGGATGGATTTGGAATTGGTTTCTGGGTTGTGAAATTGAAGTGGTTTTGGAAGTGGGTTTGGGTTGGTTTTGTGTTTTGATGGCTGGATTGTGAGATTGGGATTTGGGAATGAGGCTGGCAAAGATGGAGGTGGTGGTGGTTTATTAGTGGGGTTTTTATGTTTTAAAACATGACATATGGGAAGACATGTTTTTGTTTTTAATTTTTATTTGGGATAAAGCCGTAGAATACCAACGAACTTTTCAAAATTTATCGATTTGGTACGTGTACTTCAAAAATTATCGATTTGGTACGTGTACTTTTATAAAGTGTTCTCATTTGCACATTTTGATGACGTGTCATACGTGATAGGCTGACACGTGGCACATCAATAACGTGACACATCATCAAAATGTGCAAATAAGAACACTTTATGAAAGTACACGTACCAAATCGATAATTTTTGAAGTACACGTACCAAATCGATAAATTTGGAAGTGGGTTTGGGTTGGTTTTGTGTTTTGATGGCTGGATTGTGAGATTGGGATTTGGGAATGAGGCTAGCAAAGATGGAGGTGGTGGTGGTTTATTAGTGGGGTTTTTTAATGTTTTAAAACATGACATATATTTCGGTCTGGTCTTTAGTCCCGTGTTTTGGATCAAAACGTTTTTCGGTCCAGTTCGGTCTTGATCGGTCCGCTTTGATTTTCAGACCATGATCAGCCCTATTCCTCACGCATAACATTGACTAAAGTTGAACATCGGGTCAAAACATAAAACCGACCCGCACGTCTAAAATCGAATCAAATCGAAAACTGATTTTGTAGAAAAATGAACCGAGAATCAAACCGAAATGACTCGCTTCGGTTTGGTTCGATTTAGGTGTGTGTTTTTTTGTTTTTTGCTCGAACCGAACCGGAGCCGAAAAATCGAACATCATAGATATATAGATCCAAAAACCGGACTTATTATGGTCGGTTCGGTTTCAGTCAGATCGGATCGGCTCGGGTTGTGAGATAGTATATTAAAACGGATATAAAACGTGTATACAAACGTATAAAAATATATATAAAAACATATAAAGTCGTTTTTAAAAACGTATAAAAGAGTATATAAAAACGAATAAAAACGTTTATAGAAAATCGAAAACTTTAAATAAAAAGAAAATTTTAAAAATAAGTAGAAAGAAAAAGAATACATATTTTTGAGTTAGTTACAAATGGTCGTTAGTCAATAGGACTAACGATGCAAAAAAATAACTCTAAAACGTATGATAATGAACCAAAATTTGAAAGTTTGATGGGTATTGTGTTACTTTTTTTGTTTATATATGATAGATGAACAAATAGAAAAGTACGTTACTATTGCATGACATCAACCATTAATTTTATTCAATTGTTAATTCAATTAACTGAATTAAATGCATATTGTGTGTTATAAAAAGTATTTTAGTGTTAACTAGCTTTAATCCCCGTACATTATGTTTTTTTTAAATATATATATATATATATATATATATAATTTTTATTTTTTCTGTTTTATAAGTTATAAAAGTTTAAAGAGTTATTTGTTTTTTTTTCAGTTATAATAAAATTTATAAATTTATAAATTTACATTTAACTCTATATAATTTATTTAAAATTAAACCACTAAAGTTTTATTAATTACCTTCTTTTTTTTCAAGTTTTTGTTTTTATAAATTTGACACATATATTTTTATGTGTTTTTTTCTCCATCAGATTTCTCCACCAAAATAATGCCAATTTTGAAAGTATTTAAGCTTTTTAATTAAACATATTTTTAAAAATAATAAAAAATTAGAAGCATCATACCTAATAAGGAAACATTCTTTTTTTTTAAATGCAAAAGTTCTCACTTTTCGTTTTCCTTTACTATGTAAAAGATTAAGTAAAGTTGTAAACTATAACTTTTAATTATTGTAAGAGGATAGTGTTTTAAAACAAAACTAAAATAACAATGTAGACGCTTAATATGATGTATTTTTTTTCTTTTGACTTTTGAGTATTTTTGTGAAAAGATCGGTATTTGAAAGATAGAGTTTATTTAGACTTGATGCTATTTTCTCTTTTAGAGTTTGTATAGGCTCATTTGTATATAAACTAGAGATTTGGGATCAACTTATACTTAGCATCTTCGATGCATTGTTTTTGGAAAGCTTTTTACTATTTGTAAAATATTTTCTAAAGACTTTTTGCATTGTACAGCATCTTCAATAATAACTTTTTCAATGACTTTTTACTATTCTGTCAAGTCTTTTGGAAAGCTTTTTGCCATTGTGACTAAAGCTTTTTGTGAAAGACTTTTTATTTACCAAGTCATTGCCAAAAGCTATTTCACTCTTATCATACCATTTAATTTTATATATACAATAGCTTTTGTAAAGCTTGTTAGCATTGGAGTAAAATTTGTAAATGACTTTTTTGTATTCAAACCTTAATGAAAAAGGTGATTCAATAAATGCAAAAAGTCATTTGTAATTTTAGCATTGTAGTTGCTCTAAAGACATGGTGAAAAGCTTTTTAATGAAAGACTTGGTATATCACAAGTTTTTGAGACTTAAGACTTGGGTGGTATTTATGCATTTTATTTATTGTAAAAAGCTTTTGAATAGCTTTTTTGCATTGATGAACTTTTGTAAGCATAGGTTATTGTATGACAAAATTAATGAGAAAGTGACATGGCAAAACTAAAAAGTCATTTTGAGATAGAAGCATTGTAAATCAATGGAGATTGAGAAACGCTACATCCACATAATTTTTACAAACAAACTCCCACATAATGATGTGGCAAGTATAATTGACCAATCATGTTTCGAAAAATAATAAAAGGGGGTAAAATTACACCGCTTCGTGGACCTCAAAGCTCCACTCATGTTTTGCCCGTTTAGGTCCTCAGAAAACGGGGACATCTCGTACGGGGTCCCATTTTTTGACAACTACTGATGCTTACCTGTTTGGTCCCCGAGACCCACTATGGGTTACAAGCAGTTATCCCGTCGTTATTCCAGGCCAAACGTCGCCTTTCTATTGCAGGAGCACCAATCCGTCTTTTCACTAAACTTCGTTTTGTTGCGTCGAGGTCACCTGACTACCACCTCTTCCACAGTATATGTTACTGTATATTTTTTGTCCGTTTTTCATGCAAACGATTGTCCTTTGACTTTTAGAAACTCCCCCCCGGGGCCATAATCCATTTTTTCCGCATTTATGGATTGTTAAAAAATTTTCTTACTAAACAAACACGTTCGCGCATATAAAACGGTCGCTGTCAACAGCGAACATGTATCCATCACTCGAACATACTAATCATCTTGTCTTGCGTTGAAAGTATAATCATATATCATACATGATAACCCATGGTCTATCGAAATAAAAGATATCATCTTCCTCGCATCAGCACTAATCGGTTAGAATCTTATCATTGTCATCGTCAATCGGATTGCATCATTTTCATTCATCCGTTTTGCATCCGATTCGTCATCATCTGTTTTTGCCTCGTCGTCGTCCTTAACCGTTTTGGCTCCTGCGATCGTTGATTTTGCCATGTCGTCACAACTAATATCTTTGAGCAGCATCCAAGCATCATGTTCTTTTCTTTAATGATTACAATATCATTACGCATAATTATCACTTGTTATCATATATCAAGATCGTATTTTTGGCATATTTGAACTTAGAAATTATATAACAAGTTATTGAAATAATGAACCTTATAAGGTAAAACTATCAAAATTAAAAATTGAGAAAAAACATGACTTTGAAAATTGTTTCGAACTATTTAAAAAAATAGACAAGAAATCAATCTTGAAAAGGAATAAATGATGCAAACACAAAAACTCTTAGAACTGTTCATACAATTTATAGCTAAAAAAGACTTTGAACTTTAAATATTTACACATATACCACAAGTTAACATACACTGTGTAACACACAAAATCAGTGACACGATCAGTCCAAGCTTCAGTTCAAACAAAAGTTAACTGTAATACGCAGTACTTAATTAAAATTCTCTTATATATTGGGAATATAGCCCTTATTAATATCACTCACTTCCAATAGTAATACATGCAGTAGCTCATAACTAGGGGTGGCAATTCGGGTCGGATTCGGGTTGGCGGGTTCGGGTTGATTGAGGTTTAAAAAAAAACACTTTAAACATGAGGCCCAACACATAAGCTATTTAAAAAAAATTGTTACTAATATACTGGCCCAAAGTAAAAAAAAATACAAAACGGTCCCTCAACTTTTAACTATTTACGATTTTCTTACACAAAAAATCCCGTAAAAAATTAACAAAAAAAACACGTCAAGTTTTTATTGTTCACAACTTTTTTACATTCATCGGCCCAAAAAAAAAGATATCGAACCGTCCCAAAAAAAGAAAATATTCGAGAAAAATTTAACCCGTCCCAACGCAAAAAAAATTCCCAAATCGTACAAAAAAAGGAAATATCCGGGAAAAAATTAGCAAAAAAAAAAAACAACCCAAAAATAGCCTAAAATCTTGCCCAAAGTAAAAAAAAATACAAAACGGACCCTCACCTTTTAACTATTTACGATTTTCTTACACAAAGATTCCCGTAAAAAAAATTACAAAACCGTCCCAAAAAAAGAAAATATTCGTGAAAAAATTAGTCCGTCCCAACGCAAATTTTTTTTCCCCGAATCATACAAAAAAGGAAAATATTAAAAATTAGCCCCGCCATAACGCATCGCAAAAAAAACCCTGAAACGTAAAAAAAAATTATTCGAGAAAAAATTAGCCCCGCCGCAACGCGCGGGTTCTTTTGCTTGTATTTACACATATCCCACAAGTTAAACATACACGTGTAAACACAAACATGACACGTATCAGTCCAAGCTTCATTCAAACAAAAGTTACGTAATACGGAGTACTACAATTCTCTTATATATTAGGAATATAGCCCTTATTAATATCACTCACTTCCAATAGTAATACATGCAATAGACAACTCATAACTAGGGGTGGTAATTCGGGTCGGATTCGGGTTGGCGGGTTCGGGTTGATAGGTTGGCAGGTCAGAAAACCCTAACCAGAACCTGAACCATTTAAATAATCGGGTCAACTATGTCAACCATAACATGTTTACACATAACTCGAACCTGACCTATTTAACCCGTATATATACTTGGGTCGGCATGTTAAATAGGTTACACGGGTTGAACAGGTTAAATGGGTTTTGGGTTTACCCATTTAACCTGTTTTATATACAAAAGTTGTCACATTACACGGGTTAAATAGGTTAAACGGGTTTGTGGGTCGACCCGTTTAACCTATTTAACACATATAATAAAATATAAATAATTTCTAATCTAAGAAAAAAAAATCTTAAACGGGTTGACAAGTCGACCAACTGATTAAAGAACCATATGGTATGTGTGTTTGTACAGTAAAAAAACAAACAACTTAGTTGGTTGCTATAAAACGAGAAAGCGAAAAAGAAAACAAAAAATAAAGACCATGTGGATGCGTAAGAAGAAAAAAAAACAAGAACACTAACGGTTACTGTTTGGATTAAGTAGTCAGGAATCAACGGTGCAATCAAATATGAGACGAAAAAACGGAAATACCCATCATGTGCAAGGCACATGTGAGAGATAACGATGAAGATAATCGTCGTTACCCAAAACGGGGCTTCAGAGACCAAACGGGTAAGCACAGTGTCAAAAAGGGACCTCGTATGAGAGTTCCCGTTATCTGGGGACCAAACGGGCAAACGAGGTGGAGTTTGGGACCAACGGTGTAATTTACCCTAATAAAAGTTTAAGGATTTAAGGTTTAAAAAAGTTTATGGGTTATAAATGAAATTATGTTTTTCATATATAGTTTTTTTTAATTTTTCAACATTCAACAATAGGTTGTAAACCTTTTATATATTATAGTATAAATATAGATATATATTATCACAGTTTAAACCTATGTAATCATATAGAATCTTGTAGGAAATGGATTATTGAATTATTTGTATGAAAGGGTAAGAGTTGCGATACATGCATGTCGCACTTACGTCCTTAACTTTTACCATGACGCTCATATGTTATCGCGTTAATGCGTTACCGCACCCTTTTTTGTATTTTGAGCCACCAATACCAAATAAAAACGTCGAAAATTTCCATGTGTTACAAAAAATATGTTGGAAAAATAGTTTGGCAAAATGTGTTTTTGCAAACTTTGGACATTATTTAATATATCTATATGTTATATATATTCATATTAGCTTGTTGTTTTGCGTTCTCCTTGAAGAGAGCTTCGTAACGAGCTAAAGTATGTCCAAAATGGAGTTAATATGAATGAGATATCGTGTCTCAAAGTGGGACACGTGAAACACAAAATCTGGGAAAATAGAAGTATCCCACATCGCCCAAAATGTGAAGTGGGAAGGTGTAATTCGGGTTCTTTCCAGTTTTCTGTAAATCTATTTTAGGAATAGATTTAAACTTATCAAATAAGTTTGTACTAAATATTTTATGTCATTAAATGATATGCAAATCTGTTTTGTTAATAAAAGATTTGTCATATTGATGGCAAATATTTATCTTGGAAAACAAGACAACGTTTTCACTATAAATAGAGGCATAGTCTCATTTGTTTTAGACACAACCAAAAGACATAAAAGCTCTATAGCAACCAAGTTTCAGCAATCCTTTCGATCAGAAGCGTACGACTGCTTCCGGATATTTCAGACAAGTTTGTCAGGTCCGGCTGTACAACAGCTTTGAACGTTATACACTGGGAGACAGACGGCGAATCTGTTTTAAGGGAAGCGTGTCCAACACGTGCCTCGTTCCACGACCTTTTACTGATTTCTTTATTTATCGTTCATAGTGTCTGTCTTCTGCTTCTACCCCATTCTGTCTCTTTTATTTTCTGCTAATTATTTATTAATTGTAATCTGATTTTATTTTAATAAAAGTTTACATGTTTCCCTACATTCTTAAACAGATTCTGTGTAACATAATTAAAAAAACACTTTTGTTAAATCGGATTAATTATTATTAACAAATTTTATATTTATAAACTGTTTTCTATCGAAACCAGGTTGAGTTTCTTTGGAAATTAGTTTTTAATTAAAAAGAATTTTAATTTACAAATTTGGAATTACAGATCTATAACCATTTTTAAAAGCAGTTGTTCAGATCAGTGTATTTTGAAACCAAGATTGAGTTTCTATTAAACTGATCTAGTTGATTCATTGAAACCAAGATTGAGTTTCTTTGAAGCAGATCTGGTACAAGGTTATAGAAATCAGGATTGAATTTCTTGTATACTGGTTTATAACAGTTTATTTAACTGATTGTGTTGATCTTTCAGGATGACAATCACGATTGTGACTACTCCTGTAAATGTGATTGGTGCGCCAGTTTAACATAATTGCAAATCATGACGAATTTAGATTCATTGAAACCAAGTGGAGTTTCTTTGAAACATATCTCATAAAATGCAAGTTGTTATTTTATTAGATAACTATAACATGTTCAATGAAATCAAGAAGAGATTATTTGAAACAATATATTGATAATTATACAAGTTATTATTAAATATCAGATTATATATATTATTTTTACTAAATTAGTGAAAGTGTTTGTTTGACTTGTCTAGTTTAATTTTAAACCGGGTCGAGTTTAATTTTTAACTATATATAATTCTTGAAATCTTTTGGAGTTTAACAGTATATTTATATAAACCTTATTTAGTTTCTTTAGAAGAGTGGATCTACTAAAACCTTGTTGAGTTTCATTGTAGAAATAGATCATGTGAAACATATCTTTTAAGATCTTCTTGATGAAAATTGACAATCATATTACATATGTGTTTTTTGTTAAAAACATTATGTAATAGGTGATATTGTCTAACTGTTTTAATCAAAAGACTTCTTTTAAAACGGTTTTATATAACGGATCTTACAAAATATTAGTGTTTTAAACAAAAGACGAATTAAAATCGTTTTGTTAAGAAACACTTGTGATTAAGCATGTTGTTAATAGTACCAAAATTAGTTTCAAACTAATCATGGGACCTCGTATTAACAAAATATTTGAAATTTCACGAGTGACATCTAAAGGATCTGCTCTCGAACTTGTTAAAAGGGAGATTGATACTCGAGTTACGTATACAGTAGATGCTTTGAAGCATTCAGAAACCTTATGTGCCATAACTATGCGTTATATGGTCTGAATGACATGAAAACTGAGGCTATGAGGGAATCCGACCTTAGATAATGATGGATTAGCACTTCGGTATCATGTCATGTATATGGTGATAAGAGTTTGATTAACTCTTTCATTACAGTTGAGAATGGACAGAACAATTTTTTGGCAACTCTCCAACTGCTAATATCAAGGGAAAAGGAGATGTGATTCACATCTAGAGTTGCTTAATGAATTTTGGCTTTCATTTTGTGCTTGAATCAAATAAAAATTGAGTTAACGAATAACATAATTTGAGTCCGTACGGGTTACACATTTTAAAATGTTTAAGCTGAATGTATTTTCTAATGGTCATTTTGCAAAATGAGTATGAATTCAGCTTATTTGATTCTTTAAATGTATGGCATGGCTGACTCGGACATTTTTTAGTTTTAACTCAATATGTTGTCTAATTAAACTAAATTGGATACCCAGATTTTGTATTGACACATACTACAAAATTAAAACTTGTGTTGAAACCAAATTGACAAGATTGTCTTTTTTCTCGGTTGAACGGAAAATAACTGAACCCTTGATATGATTCACATGGTTTTATGTGATTTGGAATTGATACCTACTATGGTAGCAAATAACGAGTACTTCATCATATTTATTGATGGTGATACAAACTATTGCTATTTATACTTACTTGAGAGTAAGGATATAGACTGTTCTATATAAATAAGTTGAGAATCAACTTATTATCAAAAACAAGGTGGTTCAAAGTCATATCAGAGGTGAATATGTGTTTTCATTTCTAAATTTATGTGATCAACTTAGAATAAGACACAAATTTATTGCTCTTGATATTTCAACAAGAGAATTGTTGAAAGAAAAGAACAATGCCTTAAAAGATATGGTTAATGCCATGTTCTTAAGTCCTGGTTTAAGCCGTGGTATGTGGGAAAAGTGATTATATTGTTGTCTTATCTTTTAGATAAGATCCCCTGTAAAGAAAATAAGATAGTTATTATGAAATATGGATAAGAAGAAGACTATCTTATAAGTATTTACAAATGTGAGGGGGTATCTAGTTAAGATATCCGTATTAAACCTCAAGGTTCAAAAAATTTGACCTGAAATTGTGAATTACATATTCTTAGTATATGCTCATAACAGCAGTGCTTATGGTTTCTTTGTGTATGTTGATATACACAATGATACAATAATGGAATAAAGAAGTGCTTCATTCTTTGAAAGTATATTTCCTTGTTAACTAAGAAATTTGGAAGATCATCTAGAATAAATGATGAAGTTGTCCAAGATAAGAGACAATGAGATGATAATGATCTCCAAGATGAGAGACAAGATCAACCCAATGAAAAAGAGGTTGAACCTAGAAGAAGAAAAAAAGCAAGAACCGAGAAATCGTTTGGACCCGATTTGTTTTTTTTATGGTAGAAAATGAATCTACTTCTTATCGAGAAGTGGTAACTTCCTCGAAATGGCTTAATGGAAATAAGCCATTATAAGTGAAATAGATTCTATTTTACAAAATCATACTAGGGAGCTCATGGATTTACTTTTGGGTTGTAAACCACTAGGCTATAAATGGATCTTCAAGAAGAAGATAAAAGCCGATGGCACCATTGACAAGTACAAAGCAAGATTGACAATCAAAGGATTTAGACAATAAGCAGGTATATATTACTTTGATCCTTATTCTATGCGAATAACCCCGGTTAAGATGATACTTGCTATTATCGCATTAAGAAATGGGGAAGTTCATCAAAAGGATGTGAAAATAACATTTCTAAACGAGGATTTAGAAAAAGTACAATACATGAACCAACCTAAGGGTTTCATGGCTCCTAAACTAGAGAGTAAAGTTTGTAGGCTTGTTAAGTCATTATATGGCTTAAGGAAATCTCCCAAACAATGACATCAAATTTTTTGACCATATCATGTAAGAATATGGATTCAAAATTATGGATGTATGTGCGATCGATAGTATATATGTATTCTTGCGTTTATACATAGATGGTATAATCAATTATCACTAAAAGTGATAACAAGATAAACAAATCCACTAATGACATGTTGGAGTCAAGATATGACATGAACTTCATTAGTTGTTGCCTTATTGGATATGGTTCTTGGAATGTGAACTAATATGGATTTGTTTTGAAGTCAAAAACATTATAAGGATAATATTCTTGAGAGGTTCAATGTGAGGGATTTTGGCCTAGCTAGAATTCAATGACATCTTTTTAATTCTATTTAAAATAGAGGTAAATGTCACTCCCCCAAAATCTGATGGCAGCGGAACGGAAACAATTGGGGTGCGACGTCATGGCACAAAATACAAGTAATTGGAAACGACCTAGAAAGAGACGTTTTAAAATAAAATTGTACTCGATGCATCATAAAAGATCAGAGTTTTAGTTTTGGTCCCAACAGTTTACAAAATGACATAAAAGTTTCCAACATTCATAAGTTTAACCAACAACGTAGATCAAACGATGACATTAGTTTAGTGAAACAAGTTTGACAGTTTGCATCGCATAAAGGAGAACACAGAATCCATCTTCTTAATATCTTTGCAGCTCCCATCCAGAAATTACACCTTAGAACCTGAGATTAAAAAATGCTAAACTGTTAACAAAATTGTTGAGTGAAATTCATAGGTTTAACAGTAAATAAGTTATGGAACACAAGATTTAATAGAGTAGACAAGAGAAACAAATTCACCAAGTTTAAAAGAAAACAAGTTTTATTGCACTACACTCATGACCCCGAAACCATAACTGTCAGTGCTTCAAAGAAATATAGGTTGTCTGCCAAAACAGCCTACAAGTTCCTCAAAATGTTAAATGCACCATGGCCAACTTGTGACCAGAAATTCAAGGTGGGGATTGTCAGTCCCGATAGATCTATCCATAACACTCACGCTTACTACATTAGTAATTAACGGTCCATGATAAGAAAAGGGACTTAAATGGCAATGTGGTAACTTAGGCAATAATATTCAGGCAATAATCTGGATATCATACAGTTTTAAAACACTTGTGTCCAAAGTAAAACAAGCATGTAATCTCCCTCGAATTATATAAAACGAGTAATAGAAAAAAGGGCTATAAAACTCACTTTAAGCGATTTGGCAAAACTAGTAATATAAAAGCGAAAGTAATCGAACACCCTAAGTGCAACCTAAATTAAAAAGTGCGACTTAGAAAAATAACCAACAAATACTCATACAAATGAGAATGAAATAGAAAGGAAAATTTTGTATAAGACATTTTTTTATTAGACGAACAAGCATGGCATTGCGTCCTAACTTTGATGGGTCAAACTTACACAAAACACAAGTCTAAATCTGAACTAATATCATTTTTAAGGCGTGTCTCAAGTTTACATTTTAACCTATAATGTCTACAAGTAACCACTTTAGTTTTACGTCTAACTATGTCTTATATTTTCAAAATTCTAAAATTTTACCCATCTTTGAAAGCGTGTCGTTTAAAATCCGTAATAGATATGAACATGTGGTTTTCGCGTACAGAAAGTATCACAACTCTATTTTCTATAAATATGGGCTCCACTGCCCAAAAAGTTTTAGGACCTGGATGAAATTACTAATTTACCCTTCAATACAAGTGCTGGTTATTTTCTAAATTTTACGTCTTTACCATTTTTAGCATATCTCCTAAACCGTATGCCCAATGAGAACGAAACACGCGGATAAATATAAGTTGAATCAATATCTAGAAGCTTGAGCTTTCAAATGTGGGTGCTATAATACAAACCTTCTGACTTATATAGGTTCCAAGTTCAGGTTGCGGAAAGTGACCTATTTTAGTAAAATGACAATAACTCGACCATCCGGATTAGCTAACGGTCCAATCAAACGTCTATACGTACTTAAGACACATACCTAGATCACCATGGAATTTCCCAGTACCTCCCAAGTAAAAAACTTTCCTCTATACACCAATCTACCTAGCATCACAAAGCTGACCCAAAGAAGGTTCGACCAATTTTTATAGCTTATGAAAACGGACGCACTTTGAAATTTACAAATTATAATTAAGTGAAACTAATTGGAGGTGATTCTACTAAGGGTCCTCAACTGAGAACATGATTAATTTACAAAAGGTTTGCACAACAACATGGACTTATGTTCCATTTTCTAAGACTAGGTTAGAATCGACAACCTTTAGTAAATCGGCCATAACTCACTCATCTGGTGGAGATAAAATTCTTTACAACTCGACAAATATACCTTAAACATATACCAACATGTCTATCTAATCTCCTAGGCCATGACTAAAAATATTTCATACTATGTCCAACAACCTGCTGACCTAAAACAGTCCTAAAAATCCATCTTACCAAGACCTAGTCTAACAAATTTGACCTCACAAAAGTCCATATAATGCCATACTTGTTTGTCACACATCTCAATAACATTAAAACCCTAATATTTCCAGAAAGTAATCAAATCAATAACAATTTTTACAAGAGAAAAATGAAGAAAATAAAATAGAGGCTTACAAAAATAAATAAAACTAGTGGTAATCAACACCACTTAAACACCTTTCTTCTTGATATAACCTTGACCTAATGATGACATTAAATAACGTCACTTTATTATATCATTTATCCTATCTGTTTTGCCCAGTTTTATATAACTATTGCATTATTTGGTACTTAATTACTTTAAAGTTGATAAATGCAGTAATTTAGGAGTGTTTTGTGAAGACACGCTAAAAGGCGCATAATTTGAAGTTAAAACGAAGACATTTGAAGATTTCTGGATTTTCATCAATACGCCGTATCCAACTAAAGAGATACGGCGTATCAGCGCCAAGACTTCACAAGAAAACGCATTTGACCAATTCTCAATACGGCGTATTCACTCTGTCTACATACGCCGTATCCATGAAGATAACTATTCAAAGATACAGTAAATTGGGAATAATATCAAAGATTTATTACGAACGTAGCACACACTCTAAGGAATCCAGTCCAACACACCGTATCGACCTTGCTGGATACGGCGTATCGAGTATTTTTCAGCAACTATAAATAGAAGACTCAAAAATGAGTTTTCAGTGTGCAATATCATATTCTTTATACCATACTCATCAGAGACGAATTTTAGAAGAGAAGATCAGCCATAAAGGTCAAGCATTGATCACGAATCCATAGAAGACATCGTGTAATTTTTACTCTCTTAATCGTTCGATTTCAATTGTTTGATTACGCTTGTATAATTACAATGGTTGTGGGCTAATACCCTCGGGTATTAGCCATCTTAATGAAAGTTCAATGTTTGGTTTGTTTTAAAATCGATTTCTTAATTTATCGTTGATTGTTTAATTATGTTTATCACCTCATACTTGTTTATGTGTTTGAATATGCGACCTATCATTCAACTGGGTCTAGTGATACAGACCAAGTAATCTAGATACCGGGATAGCTCTCCATATCATGTTTCATATGTCTGGACCAATAGGATCACAAATAACGTTCTGTCTTTGTCTTTTGATTATGAGCTTAGTTGGACCGGTAGGTGACCCGTTTATGTTTCAGCAATCATGCTCTTAATTAACTGATAAAGATTGGAATAGTGGACTACCAGTATATAAAACACCTTCAAACAATAAGTGAGTAAAGTCTCGCTGGGCTAGGGTTTTAACAGGATCACCACTGCTTTAATTCTCTAAGATAGATTATAATTAAACTAAATGATGCTTTATGCGGATGCACTTAGGATTAATCATGTCTAGGTCTTAGGATGATGTCCCGCCCAAGTCTTAAGAATGATATGCCGCTTCGAGATAAGTAAATCATTGCACTAAAACAAACAAACCAGCATTGAACCGGATTTAATATGGCTAATACCGTTTTCTATCATTTGGCTTGTACCGGCTTTTCTATCTTCTAATCTTCCTCTTTTGTGTTTATTGTGTATTGAATTGGTATTTGTTTCCACCAAGCCTGTGCCAGTCTCTCAGGCTGAAACCCCCCATATCTTTAGACAACATACATAGCATAGGTTTAACTAGTAAATAAACTAATTAAAATACTGATAGAATATAGGATTAAATTTTCACTCTTAGTGTTCGACACCCTACTTACCGCGAAACTCCATCTTGACCGGGTACTCTGCCCGTTAAAAGTGTTGTTCTAGGTTTGTCGGCTAAATATAAATTTAAAACTTGATAATCATATAATTGACCCTACACGACAGCACATCAGGTTTTTGGCGCCGCTACCGGGGAGTGAAATTATTAAACCTTATTCTTATCAGTATTTCTAACCTTTAATTAATTTAATTTAGTGTAATCTAAATATTTAAATTCTGTTTGTATTTATTTGCATTGTGTGTTTAAATTCCCGCATTTAATTGTTTATTTATTCGCATTACTCAATACGACGTATTCAATTCATTTAATATGGCGTATTAGTCCATTTTTCTTTTTTTCTCTATTGCAAGTTGACTACAGGAAAAAAATAGACGACCCAAATATCACCATGGAGGAATACATCAGACTCGAAGAAGAAAAAGCTCGAAGACATGGTCAAACGTTCAATTGGCAAACTGCCACGTTCAGGAAAGTCCAATACTATGAAGATGAGGACGACTGTTCCATTGACTTAGAAACTGAATTCCCGACCATAGTCTTTGATAATACATTAACAACAATCTCGTCTGAACCCACAATATGTGCTCCTAACGAAAACAAGGTAGACTTCAGAATTTCATTAGAAGAATCCGACGATGAAGATTACACGGTAATTTTTGATGAAAATTCATTTTCATATAACATAATTTCTGTTAATGATTTGAAAAAGAATTCGGAAAATGATAATATGCCTTCGTCACCCAAAACTACTATTGATTATCTTGATGATTTAGACTACTTTAAAGATTTCAAAAATGAATTTCCAGCCATTGTTTATAACGATGGCTTAACGTCTAAATCAGATCTTGAAATTAACCCTCTTGTAAGTTCCGAACGTATCGATAAATTTAATTTAATTGATGAAGCATCATTGTCTGAATATGATGAAAAGATTGTTCCGCGCTTCAATGATCTGTTCAACATCATTCATCCAGATGAGTCAAAATCAGAAAAAGACAATGATGATAACGATATCAGTATAATACAGTCATCAGAGGATAATGAAATTACACATGGGAAAATGGGCTTTCTAAAACAAGTCACGATAAAACCATTAGAACTTTTGAAACAAAAAGTTTTGTCATGAGCCTAAAAGTAAACATCGTGATCTGGGAATATTACGTAAATGGAATGCTATTCTTTCTTATTATAAATTTGTATGTGCCGTTTGGCATTCCGTTCGACCCTAAGCGATATTACAAGGATAGTTCTCATACAAATGTTGCGAAGGCCAAGGTACGTTCTTCTTTGTTAAAACTTTGAAAATTGGTCTCCATATGGCGTACGCCGTATCAGTTTAATGTCTGATACGCCGTATCAGACAAATCCCTATACGGCGTATCGAGCGTAGGTATAAAAACCCAACTAAATACGCCGGATCGTTTCACACACACTTTTTACTCACAATAAAAAAAATCACCGCTGACTTTGATTTCAAAAATCACCCATGTTTCTATACATCTCCTGCATATTTAATCAAACAGTAATGATTCATTCTATTCCCTTCTTTCTTTTTTCGATAATGAATTAGAGTTAGGGTTTATATGACTAAGATATGTTTCCCCCTCCTTTTAGATATTAGACTCAGTAAAACAATGCGTTGATAATAAGATTTGGGAATAAATAGGTAAAATGAGGGAAACCCATTTTTGATTTTAAACTGCAGAAGCAATGCAGCGTATTCAACCTCATTGAATACGGCGTATTGCATCCATTTTTACCCAAATTTTACACCTCAATACGCCGTATTCAGTTAATTGGATACGCCGTATTGACCTGATATACTTGACTATACTTTAACTCCCATGCGCCGTATCCTCTCAAAGACATACGGCGTATTCAACTCAGACCCTTACATACGATGTATCCTTCTATGAATACGTCGTATTATACCTCACACATAATGATTATTGATTTAGGTAATTTTTCAGATATGGCACCATTACCAGCTGCTGATCAGAGACACCCATGGCTCAGATACCAGTTTTAGGAGTACACTGAGGGGATTA
>BQNB010027230.1:0-57823 GCA_026074375.1 Tanacetum coccineum | reverse complement strand
CATGTTAGGCTCTAGAAAACCAGCTTTTGTCTGTATCGTTGTTGATATGTCTAGGAAAACATAATTGTGTAGAAAGGATACCATCGGGTAACAGTCTTCATACTACCTTGCCCCCTAATATGGTTTATCCACTCTTAATATATTTCACATGCATTTAATATACTCTTAGGGGCCTTGTAATAGTCTTCATACTACCTTACTTGCGCGTTGCCTTAACGGAATATTAAATAGACGGCGGGTTCGTGTAATTCGTTCATGACTTAGGAAATAATTACATAGATCATCACAAGTGTAACAAAACAACAACACTAGGAGAAGCAATCTAGGGAGTAATACATGATTAAATTAATACAATCTTTTATTATATTGTTATCACCAGTAGCTTAGTTTATTATTTAGTTTAATAGCTAAAACCATCTAAATCTCTCAAACCATATGATTTACATGCTTTCTTATAAATATAAAAATACAAAAATAATCTTCTCTCAACCCTTAGAATTCTGTCAGATCGTGATCAAGCCTTCCCAACCTATTCCCCTAGAGAACGATAACAACCCCGAGTCTTGCCTATACTACTACTACAACGGTTAGGTACTCTGCCTAGGGAGTTGTAAAACTTCTTGTAGAAGTCCCTTACGACAACCGCATCAGTCCCATAAGGACAAGTGAATGTTGTCTTTTATTGATCTTCGGGTGCGATCGGAATTTAGAAGAATCCTGAAAAACCATCAAGAAAACAGTAATATTCATTCCCACATAAACGCTCTAACATTTGATCAATAAAGAGAAGAGGGAAATGATCCTTTCGAGTTGCATCATTAAGTTTACGATAGTCGATGCACACTCGCCATCTTGTAACTGTGCGAGACGGAATTAACTCATCATTGTGATTTAAAACTACAGTTATTCCTCCTTTCTTTGGAACCACGTGGATAGGGGTAACCCACGAACTATCTGAGATTGGATAAATCATCCCCGAATCAAGTAGCTTTACAATCTCATTTTTCACCACGTCTTGGACTTTGGGATTTAAACGCCTTTAGAGTTGAATGACCGATTTGTAGTCATCTTCTGTTAGAATCTTGTGTGTGCAGTATGACAGACTAATTCCCTTGATGTCTGACATTTTCCAAGCAATTGCCCCATTACGTTTCTCCAATACTTGCAAAAGTAACATTTTCTCCTTTCCGGACAATTTAGATGAGATAATTATAGGAATAGATTTGTCTCCATGCAGGTATGCGTATTCTAAGTGTTGAGGCAAAAATTTCAGCTCAGGTTTCTTCTCATCGATTTTGTTAGCATTGGCCGAATAAAGTTGTTCACTTTCAACTTTATTGGGTTATGCTATTTTCTGCGCAACTGGATACGGCGTATTAACATATTCGATATGCCGTATTAGTTCCCCTGAATCAGAATCATCGACAGCTTTACATTCAAAAGATTCACAACTTTCTAGGTCTGATTGATCAATCGATTTCTCCATCCCTTTTAATAAAAATGAATCAGACGTATTGTTTTCCAGTAATTCCTAGGCCTCTGCGTTAATCGCGTCGTCCAATTCATCAACCCTGTAGCATTCATCATCTTCAGCTGGTGGTCTCTTAATTGATTGATCCATGTCGAAGATTACTTCATCGTCCCCTACCCTTAGCGTTATCTTTTTATTAAACACGTCTATCATAGCTCGAGCAGTTGCCAAAAATGGTCTTCCTAAAATTATAGGAACTCTAGAGTCTTCGGGCATATCTAAGATAACGAAATCTATTAGAAGGACGAATTTATCAGCTTTTATGAGCACATTTTCAATTATTCCTCTTGGGTATTGGACTGACCTATCCGCAAGTTCTAGACTCATTCTAGTAGCCTTTGGTTCCCCCAAACCAAGTTTTTTATACATCGTATATGGCATCAAGCATATACTAGCTCCTAGGTCTGCTAATGCATTATCAATGTGTAATTGGTCAATGTCATAAGGAATAGTAAAACTCTCTAGGTATTTCTCTTTTGATGGAAGCTTGTTTAATAATACCGTTGAGCATCTTTCATTCATAGTGATCGTACAATCTTCTTCTAGTCTGGCCCTATTTGTCAACAAACCTTTCAAAAATTTGGCATACTTTGGCATTTGAGCGAGTGCTTCGATGAAAGGCAAATTGATGTGGAGTTGCTTCAGGTTTTCCAAGAACTTTTTCTGTTGAGACTCTTCTTTTTCTTTTCTCAATCTTCAGGGAAAAGGAATAGGTAGCGTTTGTACTTCACTTGATGGCTGAACAATAGGTTCGTTGGTCTTCTGGGGTTGGTCTTCGGCAAGGACTTCGTTTGATTCAACCGGTTTGTCGTGATTTATTACTAGAGGTTCTTCGGTATGTATATTGGTGTTGTTATCTTGAACATCTTGAGTCGTTGTTTTTCCACCTCTAGTAGTTACTCCTTTAACTTCGTGATTTGATATTGGAGTATTATTGATCACTCTCAACAATCCTTGTACCTCAAACCAGAGCTCGCTTAATGAATTGTTCCTTTCTTTAAATAAGAGCTCGTTTGTTATTCTGAATTCATGGATGAATGCTCTCATCTCCTCTTGCTCACGTTTTCCTTCGTCAATAAATTTGTATAACATTTCTTCCATCGTTACTTTCCTTTCCGGGTAAGTAAAATGATATGGACGAAGTCCGGAGGCTCTTTCTGAAAAATAAGACATAATTCAAAGTAAAGCTATTCTAGAGAAATAGACTTGCAAATATATCTAAAATTTTAGTCAATACGCCATATACAAATAATCAAATACGTCGTATTGCTGAATCAGAATGGATACGCTGTATTGGACAGAAAGTTGGATACGCCGTATTCAATGGAAGTGGATACGCCGTATCGGTTTATCGACTAGAACAGTGAATTATGAAAAACAATTAAATAAACAAACAATTAAAACACACAAACAATACAAGCAAACAATTAAATATACAAAATTATACACTAATCTAAATTATACTAATCCTAAGGGTTAGATCTAATCTAATGTTAAAAACCAAAATATCAAATAAAAATCAAGATTAAATTTTCACTCCCCAGCAACGGCGCCAAAAACTTTATGTGTCGTTGTGTGGTGTTAATTTTATGATTTCAAGTTTTAAATTTATATTTAGCCGACTTAACCAAAAACAACATTTTAACAGGCAGTGTACCCGGTCGGTGGTAGTTTCGTGGTAAGTAGGGTGTCGATCACTAAGAGCGAGAAACAATCTTTTCAATTTATTAATATTTTGGTTATCTAAACTAAGTTAATTCTATTCTATGTTAAACCTATGTTAAATCTATGTTAATCCTAAATCTAACGGATAAGGGGGGTTTTCAGCCTGAGAGACTGGCACAGGTTTTGTGGTGACTAAAATCAACTTAAGACACTAAAACACACGCAAGCAAATTAACTGAAGATAAAAGAGCGGTCTAGCCAAATATAAGAAAACTGTATTAACCATTATTAATCTAATCAGAACGTTGGTTTGTTTATTTAGTGCAATGATTACTTATCTCGAGGTGGCATATCACTCTTAAGATTAAGGTGGTACTTCTTCCTTAAACCTAGACACGTAGAATTTTGTCACAATTAAATGCATCCGCATAATGCATTCTTATTTGCTGATTATAATCTATCTTATGGATTAAGGCAATGGTGATCTTGTTAAACCCTAGCTCATAGAGACTTTACCCACTTACTGCTTAATGGCATATCATACACTAGTAGTCCATTAACCAAGCCTTTACTAATTAATTGAGAATGTACTCGTTGATCCCTGGGTCACCTGCCAGTCTAACTAAGCTCACAATCTAAGGGCAAAGATAGGTCGTTATTGGTGATCCTATTGGTCTAGATGTATAAATCACTATCTGGAGAGCTATCTCGGCATCTAGATTACTTGGTCCGTATCACTAGATCCAGTTGAATGATAGGTCGCATACAAAAGCACGTAAACAAGTATAAATTGATAAACATAAACAAGCAATCAACGATAAATTAAGCAATCGAGATAAACAAACCAAACATTAAGATCTTCATAATAATGGCTAATATACGAAGGTATTAGCCTTCAAACGTCATAATTAATACAGAAGTAATGATTTAGCTAAGGTAAACTAACCGAGTTAACGAACGATACCAAAAACTGAACAATTACAAAAGTATAAGAAATTACACGTTGTCTCCTATGGAATTAATCGCGTTGTAAGACCTCTTCTGCTCTTTTTCTCCTCTGAAAATCGACTTTTATGGTTTAGGTATCGAGAATATGATTTAGTACACTTAAAACTCGTTTTTGAGTTTTCTATT
The DNA here is from genome assembly GCA_026074375.1 of Tanacetum coccineum. Lineage (NCBI taxonomy): Eukaryota > Viridiplantae > Streptophyta > Magnoliopsida > Asterales > Asteraceae > Tanacetum > Tanacetum coccineum. Next base: position 53,493 of record BQNB010027230.1, on the reverse strand, counting down.
TATAGGGTCTAGAATATGGTCGATAGAGCGTATCAAAAGTCTTGGATAAGGCGTATCGAGGGTTTCTTGGAGTAGGGACCACGTTTGATATCTTCCAGAATATTTTATTTTCATATGGCTTGAATACGGCATATTGGTCATTCCAGGATACGGCGTATTGGATCTTGTTTTCTTCGTGGTCTTTGGTGAGTGCATGCACAGATACGCCGTATCTTCCTTGATGGATACGGCGTATTGGTTGTCAGAACAATAATCTTTAAAATACCTATTCTTCCTTGATGGATACGGCGTATTGGTGAATGCGTGCCTTTTAGTTAATCTTCACCAAGTACTCTGTAATTACTGCAATTCTCAAATACAAACCATTAAGTAACAATTCTTTGCAATAATTATACAAAATGAGTTATTTACATTTGATAAATGATGCTATAAAATAGACGTTATTTGATGTCATCAACCGCCTAAGTCCAACGAATGATATGTCGCCTTGAGATAAGCATTCATTGCACTAAATAAACAAACCAACATATTAATTGGATTAATCATGGTTAATACAGTTTTCTTATATTTGGCTAGACCGCTCTTCTATCTTTTGTCTGTCTGCTTGCGTGTGTTATTGTGTTTTAAGTTGATCTAAGTTACCACAAACCTGTGTCAGTCTCTCTGGCTGAAAACACCCCCTTATCCGTTAGATTAGGATTAACATAGGTTTAGCATAGGTTTAACGTAGAATAGAACTAACATAGTTTAAATTAACTTAGTTTAGTTTACCAAAATATTGATAAAATAAAAGATTAGTTCTCGCTCTTAATGATCGACACCCTACTTACCACGAAACTCCATCTGATCGGGTACACTGGCCGTTAAAGTGTTGTTTTAGGTAAAGTCGACAAAATATAAATTTAAAACTTGAATACTCTAAAATAAACCCTACAAGACAACACAATCAAGTTTTTGGCGCCGTTGCCGAGGAGTGAAATTTTAATCTTGACTTTTATTTAATATTTTGGTTTTTAACATTAGATTAACGTAACCCTTAGAATTAGTGTAATTTAGATTAATTAGTGTAATTTAGATTAGTGTAAAATTCTGTAAAATTCTGTAAAATTCTATATATTTGTTTTTAATTGTTTGCTTGTTTTATTTGTGTGATTGTTTTGTTCGTTTTAAATTGTTTTCTATACATTGTTTTGGTCGATGACCTGCTACGGCGTATCTACTTCAATTGAATACAATGTATCTAACTTTCTTTACCAATACATCGTATCCATTCAATAGTTATGATTGAAGAAGAGATGGCATAAGTTATGGCGTATCTAATTTATCTATTCATAGAATATTGATTGAAGAAGAGATGACATAAGTTATGACGGAACTAATTTTAAATGAACGCATGGAAAAAGCTCAAACGGAATCAAGTCTAGCTAAACCAAACACCAACGATGAGATGAATATTGAACTCAGCAAGGAATTTTTGATGAAGTTACGAAGTAATGCATACTACGGAACGTTTGATGAAGACGTGGTCGACCACATTGCCAAAATTCTTGAAATGTTTGATTTAATTAAAATTCCTAATGTGGACTCCCATCGACTACGCATGAAGCTTTTTTCCTTTCTTACTGGCTGATGATGCAAGACAAAGGTAGATTAATGAAGGGGATGGCAAAATCCCTACTTGGAAAGAATTTGTTGAGATATTTTTCTGTAAATTCTATCCCCTATCCCGTGATGGCGAAGATGAAATATTGGAGGAAGGTGATAACTAGGGGCTTGATCCACTTGAATTCATATCTCGAGTGAATTTAATATTTAAAAACCATATGAGGGTGGATGGAACGACTAAAAAAGCATTATTGCATTCTTGGATAAATGAAAATTGGATTAAAGAACCGGCGAATGACATAGTATCAAGCGATGAAGAATGGGAGGGATCTGATTATGGAAACCCTCCTAACACTACTACTGACTCATCCTTCAAGCCTTATTTGAATGCTTAAGAAAAGGATGACATTGAAAAAGAGGATGAACGAAGCCAAAAGAAGCGTAAGGGCAACAATAATATTCTAAACAAAGCACCCAAATCTGACAATCAGAATAATGAGCAGCCTAGTAAAAGGGTGTGCAAAGCCGAAAAGTTTGAAGCAATAAATTATTCATTAGGACCTAACGAAGAATACATTGCTATAAGATCATGTGAATACAATAATTGGGAAAGAAACAAAGATAGTGTGTCTCACATCTACTAAGTTATTTTTTGGAAAAAGGACAAGGGGTGGACCGTGACGCGCACTATGGAGTAGATGAAGGAAGCTGAGGAAAAAGTCTAACTTAAAGACTAGCTAAAAGAAAAGTGCTTCCGGGAGAGAACCCGGATAGTTTTTATTTATTTTTATCGAGTTTGTCTTCCCAGACATCAATACGGCGTATCCGCCCCATACCATACGGCGTATTGAATGTCTAGACGTTATCAGTCCTTTATTTTTATGCACTTTAAAACATTTTTATGCACTTTAAAACTTTATTTTTATTCACTTTAAGCACTTTAAAACACTATGAATTTAGATGGAGTAACTTGTTTAAATTAGTAAATTTATAGGATTACACCCAAAAAGCCTATATATGTTGTTTTATTAACTAACTACACTGGTTAAGTTAACCCTCGTATAAACCCTTTGTTTACTCTCATTTTAAGAGTAAGATACCCCTAGAAAAACCTGTAGAGCCAATCCTTTAGGATAACACCAACTATTTGTTTCGTTACACCTTTACACCTTAGTCTATCCTGTTAGATTAAGTCCATTTATCAGTTTCTAGTTGCTTAAAGTGTAAAGTATATATTTCATGTGTCTTGTGTCATTTTCCATCTCTGGTATGGTTGGGAAATTTGCACATTGCAATAGGAATGTAAAAAGTAGTCAAAACTCATGTATTTTTTACTACCATCACAATTATTGATACGTCCGAAGAATGAAGAATCATGGAAGAAATTACCCGGAGTTATTATGATCATGAAAATGGTGAAATTACACTGAGATTCGTAGTATAGTATGTTTAAAAAAATTAGAAATTGCAACAAAACAGAGGAGAAAAGTTTAAAGATAGTCGGTTTGTTAAAGCTTAAACCGATGAAATTATTTGAAGGATCGATTATTCGTTGATGGATGGTTATAAATCAACGATGTAAAGTTTTGTATAAAGTGGTAGATATCGCCACTTGTCTTTGTAAAAGTATGTAAAGTATGGGATGATTGGTAGTTGACCGTTATAGGAACGTCAACTTAGGTTGCTGTTTTTTATCTATGATCAAGACGTTTGTATATATAGTTGTGTCTTAATCATGGTAACGGTCGGGAAAAAGTATCTAGCAACTTGTACCTATTCTGTTTGGACTTAATCTATTTGTTTTGTAAATTTTTATTTAACAACAATTTATTTCCCTTTCCTAATGATTAACCTTAGGTTTTACCCGAACGAGGACGTGATCGAATCATGCATGTGTATTCCGTCGTTACAGCCATGTATGTGTGATTCAGCCACCTTGTTGGTTTATTACTTTTGGTAAAAGTTAGAAGATCTATACCCTATATCAATCTACTAGTCCTATTATTTAGCTTATTCGAGTTAAGGTTTGAATGCAGCCATATGTGTCTATCCCATCGTTATGGGTGTGTATGTATGGTCTTTGTCACCTTTTTTGGAATATTGGTATCGGTAAAGACTAGATAAAGTGATCAAACCCTTTTAATCCTTTAAAATAAAACCCAATTTACTTTTATAAACTTATTACTCCTTAGCTCTAGTGGTGGAGATGTGTATCCTTGCCAATCACGACCGAGCAATTGAGCGAATTAGTTACATGTTACCACGTAGATTAGTTGAGTGATTTGAGTGTTTCAATCTTCCTATTTGTGAGATGTTTGGTTGTGTACTTGTAATTGATCAAATAAATGCTTAACGGAAAAATTCTTAGGGATACATTTTTATAAACTTCTAAAGGCTACTTGAGGACAAGTAGGATTCAAGTTCGGGGATATTTGATGACATCAAATAACGTCACTTTTATAGCATCATTTATCCCATGTAAATAACCTATTTTGTATAATTATTGCTAGAACTATTACTTAATCGTATGTATTTGAGAATTGTAGTAATTATGGAGTACTTGGTGAAGATTAGCAAAAAGGCACGCATTCTGGAGCTTAAACGAAGACATTTGAAGATTACTGTTCTGACATCCTATATGCCGTATCCATCAAGGAAGATACGACATATCTGTGCCTGCACTTCACAAGAAACCACAAAGATATAAAGTCCAATACGCCGTATCCAGGAGACATCTATACGCCGTATTCAATATAAAGTAACAAAATATTCTGGAAGATATCGAATGTGGTCCCTACTCCAAGAAACCCACGATACGCCATATCCATCTCTCTCGATACGCCATATCGACCAAATTCTAAACAGTATAAATAGAAAACCTAAAAACGGGTTTTCAGTATGCTTGATCATATTTTCGATACCTTAACCATAAAAGTCAATTTTCAGAAGACAAGAAGAGCAGAAGAGGTCAAGCAAAGCTATTAATTCCATAGGAAACACCTTGTAATCTCCTATATTCTAGTAATCGTTCGATTTTTGGTATCATTCGTTTAACTCAGTTAGTTTACCTTGGTTGAATTATTACTCTTGTATTGATTATGACGTTTGAGGGCTAATACCCTTGGGTATTATCCATTATTATGAAGATTTGAATGTTTGGTTTGTTTATATTGAATGCTTAATTTATCGTTGATTGCTTGTTTAAGTTTATCAATTTATAATTGTTTACGTGATTTTGTATGCGACCTATCATTCAACTGGATCTAGTGATACCGACCAAGTTAGCTAGATGTCAGGATGACTCTCCATATAGTGATTTATATATCTAGACCAATAGGATCACAAATAATGACCTATCTTTGCTTTTTTATTAGTGAGCTTAGTTGGATCGGCAGGTGACCCTTGGGATCAACGAGTACGTTCTTAATCAATTGGTAAAGACTTGGTTAGTGGACTACTAGTATATAAATTGTCATTAAGCAGTAAGTGGTAAAGTCTCTATGAGGTAGGGTTTAACAAGATCACCATTGTTTTAACCCCTAAGATAACATGATGCTTTATGCGGATGCATTTAATTGTGACAGGATTCTACGTGTCTAGGTCTTAGGAAGAAGTACCGCCTAAGTCTTACGAATGATATGCCACTTCGAGATAAGCATTCATTCCACTAAATAAACAAACCAAAATTTTAATTGGATTAATCATGGTTAATATAGTTTTCTTATATTTGGCTAGACCGCTCTTCTATCTTTTTTTTGTCTGCTTGCGTGTGTTATTATGTCTTAAGTTGATCTAAGTTACCACAAACCTGTGTCAGTCTCTTAGGCTAAATACAACCCCTTATCCGTTAGATTAGGATTAACATAGGTTTAGCATAGGTTTAACGTAGAATAGAATTAACATAGTTTAGTTTACCAAAATATTGATAAAATAAAAGATTTGTTCTCGCTCTTAGTGATTGACACCCTACTTATCATGAAACTCCATCTGACCGGATACACTGTCCGTTAAAGTATTGTTTTAGGTAAAGTCGGCAAAATATAAATTTAAAACTTTAATACTCGTAAATAAACCATACACGATAACACAATCAAAAGCAAAGCACAATTCATAGCAAAAAAGCTGGACATACCTAAACCTCCAACTTCTTTACTAGCAACAACACTATCCCAACTGAACCATGAAGCCTTCCGAACACCAAACTCCATACCTCGAAAAAAAACTGCTTCTACACGATTCAAGACGTTTAAGTACTCCTATCGGGACTTTGAAAAGCGAAAATAAATACAAATGAATAGTACTTAAAACCGCTTTGGTAAGAGTAAATCTACCACTAATAGAAAGCATCCTCGCCTTCTATTTAGATAATCTCACCACCACTTTATCAATGATCAAATCCCATGAATGAGTACGGGTCATTTTACTGCCCACCATAACCCCGAGATAATTGAAAGGAGTTTTGGCAGCTTTACAACCAATCATATGTGCACCACTATAACCTCGTCATGCTTCATAACTTTAACTCCCATAATACAACATTTATGGATGTTAATCCAAAGACTCGAGGCAAGGTAGAAACATTGTAAAATACTAATAAGGTGGCGTAAATTCTCTTCTTTCCATTCCCTAATATAAGCCGCATCGTCAGCATAAAAAATATGAGATATAAGTAGCGACTCATGAGAACCTACTTGTATTCCTTTAAAAAACCCTCCTTCCATGTCACGAACGAAAGAGATATGTAAAGATTCCATTACCAACATAAATAAAAATGGGGAGAGCGGATCTCCTTGACGTAAACCTTGCTAAAAATAAAATTCCTGAGTTGGACTCCCATTTACTAGAATCAAAGCAGTAAAAGAGACAAGAAAACCTTTTATCCAACCCCTCCAAGTATCACCAAAACCAAAAAGATATAAGATCGTGTCAATGAAGTCCCACCTCACCAAATCATAAGCTTTTTCAAAATCGACTTTAAAAATAACAGCCTTCCACTTTTTCTAATTGCACCAATCTATCACCTCACTAAGTTTCATCGGACCGTTAAGAATTTGACGACCACAGATAAAAACAGATTTCTATTTACTAACCAAGCTATCAATGACCGAACTCAATCTATTCGGAAGGATCTTTCCCACAATCTTATATTGATATCCTATTAGACTAATAGGACGAAAGTCCTTCACGAATTTAACATCATTAATGTAACAATCCGTTACTTCTGGTCATTTTACGACTCAATACTTTCCATTATTTATTTTTAGGGTTTTATGAGTTTACTTTTAATTTTTATCGTTTAGTTAAATTGCGTAAACTAAAAATCAACATTTAATGTAAACCGTCATCAAACAAGTTAAAGTTTACGTCAAGCAAGTATTATATAATTATTACGAAGATAATTATTAACTTTTCATATTTTATTTCATTGGTTACATAAAACGTTTACGTTTCGCAATAAAATACGTTTATGCATGCATGGATGCATCTATACCTATCTATACTTCAACAAATACCCGCTTTTATACCCAATACCCAAAATTAAGTCATTTCCTACCTTATACACCCTTATGGCCGGTTCTACTAAGAGTATAACACAACAAATAAACTCATAAACCCTCCACTAGTATTACATCATTCTAGTTATTAACCACATGTAAACTTTAAGCACCATTCTCCATTAATTGTCCAATCCTTGTCCTTTCCCCCTCTCTTTAGCCGTTCCCTCCTCCTAGAGAGGAGGAGAGCACCTTATAACTTTGTACCATTACCACTAAACCATCTTTTGTTTTTCTTGTTTTGCAAATGGTTTAGCCTAATACGTTTTCTATAAATAGAAGGTCCTATGAAGATTTAGCACACACATTTTCCTTTACAAGTAAACTCACAAAAATCCTCTCTTGTTTTCTATAACCACCCACGACTCAAAATTTATTTATTAGGGTTTCCATAGTTTTGATTCTAGCAAGGTTATTATTATACAAGTGTTCTTAGATTTAATATATAAGGTGTATCAAGGTGATTTGGAAGCTTGGGTGTTAATTAAATAAGGGTTTGCAAGAAGAAGTGAAACTAGGGTTTTCAAGAAATTAGGATTTTCTACATTAGGGTTTCGAATTAAGGTTTACATTTTGGGGTTTGTTTGTGTGTTCATCATCTTCATACACACTCCTAAGATCTAACATAAACCCTAATCTTTTATAATTATTCACTTTCATATTTATATAATTGTTATATTGTTAATCACCATCTAGTATTTATTTTGTAAAGTTATAAAATAAGAACACGCATATTCATAAATCAAAAATATATTTAACTATGATGAAATAATGTTTAATATATGTTGGATGCAAGAACATGTGTTATTTGATGTTATTCAAGTGTTAATTAATTTATAAAGTTATTTGATAAATTAATGGTTAAAAGTTATTTATAAAGTTTATACATAAATAATTGCGTGGACATTTTATTTGGACATAAATTTAAGGACCTAAATTATGCAAGATATGTGACATTAATTAAATTAGAAGACTTGTAATAATTTAATTATGTCAAAAGTTTATAAAACAAATTTTATAAAACTGTGGAAAACTAGAAGGGGGGTTGAATAGTTTACCGCTTTTTAATTTTATGTTTGGTTTGATTATAAAAACTTAGATTCGACTTTATGTGAATTCACAATGTGCACAATATGAACAATTTAACTAATCAAATAACTAATGACAAGATATGAAATAAGTATGCAAGATAAAAGATAAGAGATGGAGATATCAAACCACAACACGAGGATTTATAGTGGTTCGGTAACGAAGCACCTCTTTGCCCTACTCCACTCCTTGAGCACCAAACTCAATAGTTTTCTTCACTATGTCAACAAGCTCCCTTTAGGCGGAGAAAACCGATCACAACTTAACTTACACCAATTTTTGACACTAAGCGTAATGTCGAGTTCTAATCCTAGGTAGAACCAATCTATCATAACTAACCATACTACTTCACGACAATTCACTACTTCGCTTCATTACACAACTTTTTATTCACTTCACAACTTCACTTTACTCTACAACTTCACTTCACTTCACAACTCCTTCACAACCTTTTTATACTTCTCTTCACAACTTCACTTCAACTAACACTATCTTGAACACACCAATCTAACACTACTTACTAAGATCATCCCGATCTAACTATACTTACAATGATCACCACAATTTACTTAATATACACAACTACGATACACACCTTCACAATATACACAAAAAATTTACAAGATATGATACAATTGCAACAAGGTTGCAAGGACATACATTAAGCTATAATACTTCTTCACTTAATGGTAGGAAGTATTCTTCTCTTGCACTAGAGGATCAAAGCTTGGATCACTTGGAAACAAAGCTTTATGATTAAACGATCAAAGGAATGAAAGGAGAGTATAAACTCATTTAGAACAGAAAGAAAGTGTGTGCAAAAGATGAGAAAAACAGTGGGGAATAGTCTAGTATTTATAGCAAACTGAGTTGCTTTTTTGTCTGGGCGGTCCCCTTAATTATTAAGGGGACTGCCCTTATAATTAAGGGGGCCGCCCAGCCCAGACGCTCATTTTTTTGTCTTTTCTGGGGGAGGTGTTTTCTGGAACATTTCAAGCCGTTTTTAGGTAGAAAATTTGAATTTAAAATATTTATTTAAATAAAACATTTCTTTTAAATCTAAAAATATTTTGTAAAAGATATAGAAATGTTTATGACATTTTTAAAAAAAATGTGAGGTTAAATAAAAAAATTCCTTTGATCATAAAATGCATTAAGCATATATTTATTCATACCTTTAAGTGATTAAATTTTCGAAAAGAAAATTTACTACTAATTACTTGTTTACGAATAATTTTTCATTAATCGTTTTTACATTAATCGTTTTTACATTTTGTGATTATCAAAACACAGAGAGGTCGAAAAATATTAATAATGTTTTTAGGCATTATTTCTATCAACAAAAACTTTAATTCCAACAGTTTGTTTAATCTGTGTAAATACTAATTTTTATAAAAATATTTACACCAGATAATTAAATAGTACATCTCATGAGTATTCCGTGCATATAAGGAACTCGAAAAACGGAGCTATAACAAAGGAGTTATGAATTTTACGAGATTATGATAATTAAATATATAAAAGTGTTTTTATAAAAGTTATTTTATAATATTTCACAGCTTTTATAAAAGCTGTGAAAAACTGCGGATTTACTGCAGAAACTTGGAACAGAGTTTTTGAGGGCTTTCGGGTCCGATTCGGCCAAATTATAAAACTACAAAGTTGTTCGGAATGAAGTTTTACAAAAATGTTCAGGTTTTCGGAGTCTAGAAATGTATAGATTTTTAATTAAAAACTATAAAAGTTGGTTAACTCTTAAAAACTATTTTATGCACTTTAATTAAAATACAACAATGTTGTTAACATTTTTTTAAATGGGGTTTGAGTGGTTTTTCGGAGTCGTTTTGGGCCTATAAAAACCTCAGAAATATTGTAGTTTTATTTTAAAATATTTGAGCTAATATAGTTTTTAACTTTATAAAAGTTACCTTTAGAAACTCAATTAAACATACTTACTTATTATTTTTTATAAATCATTAATAAAATATAAATCATGTATTATTACAAATAATCATATTGGTTAGGATCAAAGATTATTTTTTTTTAAGGGATACGTATACTTTGGAAAATTTAATTAACAAGCGTGACCTGAATATTGTTTCAACTATTATAAATGAAACCAAAACTAATAGGTGATAATGTAACTCTATAACTTATGATGTTGTATTTATATTAAATACATTATACTCATACGACCTATAATTAATTAGGTTGCATTCGGATTTCGCGAGACGTTTCACTTACTTGATTTATATAATCAATTCATTTCACTAGAGGTGAGTTCATAGCCTTATTTTATACAATTACAATGATTTACAACTTTTGGGGTGAGAAACATGCATTGTTTTACATTTGGACGCAAGTACACTTTAAACAAATTACGAGTTTGCCTAAGTAGCGATAACCCACTATGCCCATGAATCATGAACTGTTAATTACTGGTTGTAAGCGCGAATGTTATGAATAGATCTATTTGGGATTGACATCCCCGTTCGGGTGAGTAGCGCTCACTAGTTTTGGCGGTACCGAACGAACGGACGTATACCATATCGGATTTGGATGTTGCGGGTTGAACATCTACACGAACACATTATTGGCATTAAATTGCAAGTACATACATGTTGTAGCTTCAGTGTCATAAGCTTAGTGCATTCGTAATTACTTTTGTGATATTGTATGTGTTACATTATTGCGCACTTGAAATCTTGTGGTCTACTTTATACATTACTTAAACCTGTGAATTCACCAAGTTTATGTTGACGTTTTAAAGCATGTTTTTCTCAGGTCAATAAGGTACAAGGGCAAGGATACATTAGATGTCGTCATTTTGAGAGTCATATTGCATAAAGATTTGTGTGCATTACATTTGGGAAATATTTGTTATGTATTAAAATCTTTACATTTACAAGGATGAACAAGTTAAGCTTTGAGCTTTTGTAACAAACAATTTCATTAAATCCAATGTATCATTTTCAAACGACTCATTAGATGTTGTTCTCTCATTTCTTGTGCTATTGATCTATGAAGTAACACTCCCGGACCCTTATTCCGCTACGACCCAATTTGGGGGTGTTACAAATTGGTATCTAGAGCCAAGGTTATAGAGAACCAGGTCAAATGTTTTGCTTGGACTATAACCGTTTTCAAACATTGCATCATACAAAAGTTTTTCACGGACATACATACACTATTTGTTTACATTGACTGCTTACATAATCTATATACGTACTCATATTATATTACGTATATTACTATACATATCCTATACATTATACTTATATAAGTTAATTTTATTGTTACAACACTCATGTCATCTTCGACAGTTACCTACATGTCGGTATATTCTGATTTTGAGGCATGGAGATTTCAGTGGGTATCTGATGATGAGCCACAGTCACCAGAGGCCGCGCCGTAGCTTTCAAAGCATGCACCACCATCTCCTAGCTACGTGCCTGGTTCCGAGTACCCACCATCACTAGACTATGTACCTGGTCTTGAGTACCCGGAGTATGTAGCCCCATCGGACGATAAGGTACCTATTGAGGATCAGCCTCTACCTGCTGATGCTTCACCTACAGCCCTATCACCGGGCTATGTTGTTGACTCCGATCCTGAGGAGGATCCAGAGGAGGACCCCAAAGAGGATCCCACTAATTATCCTGCTGATGGAGGGGATGATGATAATGATGATGATGAGGAGGAGGCCTCTGAGGAGGACGAGGAGGAGCATCTAGCTCCGATCGACTCTACTGCGTCTACACCACCACCACCCAGATCACCTCAGACTAAGGTCCTATTTTCTTAGACTCGTCTCCGTAAGGCACAAAATACTGCAGACTCTAGCCACCTATGGCAACATCTAGTGAGGCACTCATTGCTGAGTTTGCTTCTGCATCTACACCTCCATCATCACCACCATCTCCACTATCACCTTGGTCATCTCCACTCTCATAGATACCATCTCCACCACTACCTGTACTATCTCCACCCTTACCACTACCATTACCACCTACTCATACTAGCCCTGTCTATACTGAGGCACCACTAGGCTACAGAGCTGCTATGGTCCAGTGGAGAGCTACATCACCATCCACCCACCATCCACTACTGTCATCAGAGATACCACCACCACCCTTTTTGTTACCGTCTATTGGTAATAGAGATGATATTCCTGAGGCGGATATGCCACTTCAGAAGAGAGCCTGTTTCTCTGCTCTCGCTTCTGGGTTTGAGGTCGGGGAGAGTTCGGATGCTGCTACTGCTAGGCAGGCTGGGCATGCATTGACTATTAGTGTTGACTACGGATTCATTGATACTATAGATGCTAGTATCCGTGCTTCTGAGAGTAGAGCGATGACCACCATTGGGGAGGTCAATAAGAGGGTTACAAATCTTGCTATTACTCAGAGGCAGGAGGCTCAGGAGCTCTATGTGCATTTTGAGGACGCACAGGATGACTGAGCTTTGCTGAGAGCCCAGGTTTCTTTACTGACGAGAGAGAGGAGATACTTTCGCTCGATGGCTTCTTCTATGAGCGAGAGGCTGTTATTTCCCGACAGGCATGGTCCTGTTTAGAGGATAGGAGCACGGCTCTGGTGGCTAGTATTAAGACACTAGAGGCTCAGGTTAGGACACTATAGACTTAGCATGACAGGATGGAGTGGTAGAGACAACAGGCAGGTGATATGGTGATTAGTGCTTTTGGACGCATTCATACATTAGAGGCTAGAGACCAAGCACGCCTAGATGATTTGGAGGACACCAACAGTAGTTGTTAGTATTGTATCATTGTTAGCTATCCTGTATAGCCTAGTAAGTTTTATGGGTAACTCCTAGCTAGTAGGCTGTAGGGATCTTTTGTCATCATTAAGCTATTTTATATAACATGCTAAGTTTTATGGGTAACTCCCAACTAGCATGGATTTAGGACCGTATTTTCATTTTGTATCCCATATGTACTGGTCATTTTATAACCAAGAACTATCATGTCTGTATCGATATTATTATGAATGAATGTCGATTTATTTATGTCATTGTTGATCTTACTTCGGTTGTATATTTCACTGTGTATTATGATCTCATTTTATATATTATGCATATGTCATGTCGCGTTTATGATTGTATGAAATCTAACGTGTATTATATTTTCTTGTGATTTTGAAGAAAATGCTGCCAAAGAGAACCACCACAACCACCACACATATGACTGATGTCGCCATTAAGGCACTGATAGCCCAAGGCGTTGCTACTGCGTTGGCTGAATATAAAGCTAATAGAGGCAGTGGAAATGGTGATGATAGCCATGATTCTGGAAGTGGCAGAAGGACAGAGCGAGTTGCTCGTGAGTGCACTTACAACGACTTCTTGAAATTCTAACCCCTTAACTTCAAGGTTATTGAGGGAGTCGTTGGTCTGACTTAGTGGTTCGAGAAAATGGAATCTGTTTTCCATATAAGCAATTGCACCATCGCATGCCAAATCAAGTTTGCTACATGTACCCTTCAGGGAAATGCTTTAACGTGGTGGAACTCCTACATTAAGACTGTTGGTCATGAGGTTGCATATGGAATGACATGGAAAACATTGAGAATGATGATGACTGACAAGTACTTCCCAATAAGTAAACTCAAGAAGTTAGAAATTGAAATCTGGAATCTAAAGGTCAAGGGTACTGATGTTGTGAGCTATACCCAACGTTTCCAAAAGTAGGCACTGATGTGTGGGAGAATGTTTCCTGAAGAATCTGATGAGGTTGAGAAGTATGTCGGTGAGCTTCCCGACATGATCCAAGGTAGTGTGATGGCATCTAAGCCAAAAACAATGCAAGATGCAATTGAGTTTGCCACTGAACTGATGGATTAAAAGATCCATACTTTTGTTGACCGTCAACCTGAGAAAAAAAGAAAGCTTGATGAAAACTCAAGGGACAACCCGAATCAACAGCAGCCTTTCAAAAGGTAAAATGTGGCAAGGGCCTTTACTGCTGGGCTTGGGGAGAAGAAAGTGTACGAAGGATCTAAACGTCTGTGCCCTAAATGCAACTACCATCACGATGGGTAGTGTGCTCCCAAGTGCAACAACTGCAAGAAAGCTGGCCATCTGGCCCATGACTATAGAAGTCCAGCTGCTACTGCCAACAACCAGAGAGCCCCAGGGGAAAATTAGAGGGTTGTCACTTGCTTTGAGTGTGGAGTTCAAGGGCATTACAAGAAGGATTTCCCTAAGTTGAAAAATTACAACCGTGGAAACTAAGCTGGGAACGGTAGAGCAACAGTAAGGGCTTATGCAGGGGGAAATGCAGGGAAAAACCCGAATGCCAATGTCGTTACGGGTATGTTCCTCCTAAATAACTGCTATGCTTCTATCTTGTTTGATACTGGTGCCGATAGGAGTTTTGTGTATACTGCATTTATTTCCCTAATTGACATTGCCCCAACTACACTAGACCATGATTATGATGTCGAACTAGCCGATGAAAAAATAATTGTAGTTAATACTATCATATGGGGTTGCACTTTAAACTTCTTAAATCATCCATTCAACATCGACTTAATGCCCGTAGAGCTTGGTAGTTTTGACATCATAATTGGTATGGATTGGTTAGTAAAGTATCGTGCCGTAATCATCTGTGATAAGAAGATCGTTCGTATTCCCTTTGGAAATGAGATCTTAATTGTTCGTGGTGATGGAAGCAACAACGGACACGAGTCACGATTAAACATCATCTCGTGCACCAAAACTCAAAAGTACTTGCTGAAAGGATGCGATTTCTTTTTGGCACATGTTACCAAAAAAAGGCCGAAGACAAGTCAAAGGAGAAGCGACTTGAAGACGTACGAATTGTTCGAGACTTTCTCGAAGTATTTCCCGAGGACTTGCCGGGTATTCCACCAACCCGACAAATGGAATTTCAAATTGATTTGGTACCTGGTGTTGCACCTGTAGCACGGGCACCTTATCGATTAGCTCCGTCTGAGATGAAAGAATTATTGGATCAACTGCAGGAACTTTCCGACAAAGGTTTTATAAGACCCAGTTCCTCACATTGGGGAGCTCCGGTCTTGTTTGTCAAGAAGAAGGATGGATCATTCTGGATGTGCATTGATTATCGAGAATTAAATACTCTAACGGTGAAGAACCGTTATCCGCTTCAAAGGATCAATGATTTGTTTGATCAACTTCAAGGGTTGAGTGCCTACTCGAAGATTGACCCGAGGTCAGGTTATCATCATCTGAGAGTTCGTGAAGAAGACATTCCGAAGACCGCATTTAGCACTCGTTATGGCCATTATGAATTCCAAGTTATGCCATTTGGTTTGACGAACGCGCCAGCTGTATTTAGGGATCTCATGAATCGGGTGTGCAAGCCATATCTAGATAAATTTGTCATTGTCTTTATTGATGATATTTTGTTCTACTCAAAGAGCAAGCAAGAACATTAAGAGTATCTTAAGTTAATCTTAGAGTTGCTTAAAAAGGAGGAGTTGTATGCCAAATTTTCTAAGTGTGAATTTTAGATTCCTAAAGTGCAGTTCCTCGGTCACGTGATTGACAGTAAGGGCATTCACGTGGATCCCGCCAAGATCAAGTCTATTAAAGATTGGGCATCTCCTAAGACTGCAATGGAGATTCGTTAATTTTTAGGTCTTGCTGGTTATTATCGAAGATTCATTGAAGGATCATCCAAGATCGCAAAATCAATGACTAAGCTAACCCAGAAGAAGGTCAAGTTTGATTGGGGTGACAAACAAGAAGCCGCTTTTTAGTTATTGAAGCAGAAACTGTGTAGCACACCTATCTTGGCTTTACCTAAAGGAGCTAAGAACTTTATTATTTATTGCGATGCTTCGCATAAAGGATTAGGTGTTGTCTTAATGCAAAACGAGAAGGTGATTGCTTATGCATCACGACAACTGAAAATTCATAAGAAGAATTATACAACTCATGATCTGGAGTTAGGAGCAGTAGTGTTCGCTCTAAAGATTTGGAGGCACTATATGTACGGAACAAAGTGTACCGTGTTCACTGATCACAAAAGTTTGCAACACATCCTTGATCAGAAGGAGTTGAACATGAGGCAACTCGTTGGTTGGAATTGCTGACTGATTACGATTATGAAATTCGTTATCACCCGGGAAATGTAGTGGCTGATGCTTTAAGCAGGAAAGAACAAATTAAGCCATTACGGGTTTGAGCCTTAGTTATGACTATTAGTTTGGATCTTCCCAAGAAAATTTTAAAAGCTCAGACTGAGGCAAGAAAACCAGAAAACCTCGAGGCTGAAGATGTGGGAGGTATGCTGGTTGAGACTTCAAGGGAATCAGAAAACCCCAAAAAAGAAAAGTTGGAACCGCGTGCTGACGAAACACTGTGTTTGAATAACAAGAGTTGGTTGCCATGCTTTGGTGATCTAAGGACTTTGATTATACATGAGTCCCACAAGTCAAAATATTCTGTTCATTCGGGTTCCGACAAGATGTACCAAGACATGAATAAATTATATTAGTGGCCGAACATGAAAGCCAATATTGCCACCTATGTTAGCAAGTGTTTGACATGCCTAAAGGTCAAAGTGGAACACCAAAAACCATCTGGTTTGTTGGTGCAGCCTGAGATTCCTCAGTGGAAGTGGGACAATATCACCATGTTTATCAACAAGCTCCCAAGGACGCCAGGTGGTTATGATACCATATGGGTAATCATAGATTAACTTACCAAGTCTGCACACTTTTTACTGATGAGGGAAAATAACCCGATGGACAAATTGACAAGACTGTACATGAAAGAAGTAGTCACGAGATATGGAATAACAGTCTCAATCATTTGTGACTATGACGGTAGATTCACGTCAAATTTTTGGAGGTTGTTCCAGAAGGCTTTGGGTACTCATTTGGATATGAGTACTTCTTACCATCTGCGGACCGATGGACAAAGCAAAAGAACCACTCAGACATTAGAAGATATGTTACGAACCTGTGTGATAGACTTTAGAAATGATTGGGATAGACACTTACTGCTAATTGAGTTCTCATACAACAATAGTTATCATACGAGCATTAAAGCTGCACCATTTGAGGCACTTTATGGTCGTAAGTGTCGATCACCTATTTGCTGGGCCGATGTAGGAGATGTTCAGCTCACCGATCCAGAAATCATTCACGAGACAACCGAAAAGATCATTCAAATCAAAAGTAGAATTTAAGCCGCTCGTGATCGTCAGAAGAGTTACGCCGATGTGAGGCATAAGCCTTTATAATTTCAAGTTGGCGACAAAGTCATGTTGAAGATATCACCTTGGAAATGGGTTATCTGTTATGGAAAACGAGGGAAGTTGAACCTAAGGTATATTGGACCTTTCAAGGTGTTAGCAAAAGTGGAAACCATTGCTTATAAACTCGAACTTCCTCAATAATTAGGCAGGGTTCATAGCACGTTTCACGTATCCAATTTGAAGAAGTGTTTATCCGATGAGCTGTTGGCTATTCCGTTGGATGAAATACATATTGATGATAAGCTTCACTTCGTTGAAGAACCAGTGGAGATCATAGATCTTAAAGTCAAACGGTTAAAGCAAAGCTGTATCCCCATTTTCAAGGTTCGATGGAACTCTAGGAGAGGTCCTGAGTTCACATGAGAACGTGAAGATCAGTTTCGAAAGAAGTATCTGCAACTCTTCACAAAAACCGCACCCTCGATAAGTGCCGCATCTTGAGCCTTACGAACAAGGCTCCTTTAACGGGGGAAGACTGTAACAATTCGTTATTTCAGGTCATTTTATGACTCAATACTTTCCATTATTTATTTTTAGGGTTTTACGCGTTTACTTTTAATTTTTTCATCGTTTAGTTAAATCGCGTAAACTAAAAATCATCATTTAACGTAAACCGTCATCGAACAAGTAAAAGTTTACGTCAAGCAAGTATTATATAATTATTACGAAGATAATTATTAACTTTTCATATTTAATTTTCATAAAATGTTTATGTTTCATAATAAAATACGTTTATGCATGCATGGAAGCATCTATACCTATCTATACTTCAACAAATACCCACTTTTATACCTAATACCCAAAATTAAATCATTTCCTACCTTATACACCCTTATGGACGGTTCTACCAAGAGTATAACACAACAAATAAACTCATAAACCTTCCATTAGTATCACATCATTCTAGTTATTAACCACATGTAAACTTTAAGCATCAATTCTCTATAAATTGTCTAATCCTTGTCCTTTCCCCCTCTTTTTAACCGTTCCCTCCTCCTAGGAAGGAGGAGAACACCTTACAACTTTGTACCATTACCACTAAACCATCTTTTGAATTTCTTATTTTGAAAATGGTTTAGCCTAATACCTTTGCTATAAATAGAAGGTCCTAGGAAGATTTAGCACACACATTTTCCTTTACAAGTAAACTCACAAAAACCCTCTCTTGTTTTCTATAACCACCCACGGCTCAAAATTTATTTATTAGGGTTTCCATAGTTTTGATTCTAGCAAGGTTATTATCATACAAGTGTTCTTAGATATAATATATAAGGTGTATCAAAGTGATTTAGAAGCTTGGGTGTTAATTAAACAAGGGGTTGCAAGAAGAAGTGAAGCTAGGGTTTTCAAGAAATTAGGGTTTTCTATATTAGGGTTTATATTTTAGGGTTTGATTATGTGTTCATCATCTTCATACACACTCCTAAGGTCTAACATAAACCCTAATCTTTTATAATTATTCACTTTCATATTTATATAATTGTTATATTGTTAATCACCATCTAGTATTTATTTTGTAAAGTTATAAAATAAGAACAAGCATATTCATAAATCGAAAATATATTTAACTATGATGAAATGATGTTTAAAATATGTTGAATGCAAGAACATGTGTTATTTGATGTTGATTAATTTATAAAGTTATTTGATAAATTAATGGTTAAAAGTTATTTATAAAGTTTATACATAAATAATTGTGTGGACATTTTATTTGGACATAATTTAATAGACATAAATTTGAGGACCTAAAGTATGCAAGATATGTGACATTAATTAAATTAGAGAAATTTTAATAATTTAATTATGTCAAAGGTTTATAAAACAAATTATATAAAACTTTAATTCCAACAGTTTGTTTAATCTGTGTAAATACAAATTTTTATAAATATTTACACCTGATAATTAAATAGTATATCTCATGAGGATTCCGTGCATATAAGGAACTCGAAAAATGAAGCTATAACGAAAGAGTTATGAATTGTACGAGATTACGATAATTAAATATATAAAAGTGTTTTTATAAAAGTAATTTTATAAAAACTATTACTTTTTCGAATCTAATAAAAATATATAAATACTTTATTATGTTAGATCATCTCAATAGAAAATCGTGCATATAAAGAACTTGAAAAACGAAGTTATAACGAAGGAGATACGATTTTCACAAGATTAAATATATAAAAATAGTTTTATAAATAACAGTTTGGATTTGCTGTTCCGTTTATCTCGTCACGATTTCATACATATAAAGAACAAACAAAACGGAGTTAAAATGAGTAAGTTATGAGTTTTTAAAGATTTTCGATAAATAGAAATTACAAAAGCTAATAATTTTTTATAAATAATTTTCGGCATTTTTATAAAAATACAATAAAGCTGTTAACATTTTAAAGTATAGTTTACGAGTGTTTTCGGGTCTGTTTGGGCTATAAAAACATTAAGAAATAATGTAGTGTTACTTATATACTATTTATATACATTTTTAACTTTATAAATATTATTTTATAAAACAATTAAACTATTTATATAATATCATTAAATAAATGATAAAAATATTAAATCAAGTATTATTAACAAATTTTCAATTGTTGGACAACAATAATATTTTTCTTTACGGATACAAATACTTAAACATTTATTTAACAAGTACGATTTAAATATGGTTTCGACTTTTATAAATTAAACAAAAACTATTAGGTGGTGATATAACTTTATAATTTATATTGTGGTATTTATATTAAATACATTATACTCATAGGACCTATAAATAAATTAGGTTTTATTCGGACTTCGCGTGACGTTTCACTCATTTCATTTATCTAAAATCAATTCATTCACTTAAGGTGAGTTCATAACCCCATTTTATACAATTCTAATGATTTACAACTCTCGGGGTGAGAAATATGCATTGTTTTACATTTGGACGCAAGTACGTTTTTAAATAAATTACGAGTTTGCCTAAGTAGCTATAACCCACTATGCCCATGAATCATGAACTGTTAATTACTCGGTGTAAGCGCGAATGTTATGAATAGATCTATTTGGGATTAACATCCCCGTTCGACTGAGTAGCGCTCACTAGTTTTGGCCGTACCGAACTAACGGACGTATACTATGTCGGATTTGGATGTTGCGGGTTGAACATCTACACGGACACATTATTGGCATTAAATTGCAAGTACATACATGTTGTAGTTTCAATGTCATGAGCTTAGTTCATTTGTAATTACTTTTATGATATTTTATGTGTTACATTATTGCGCACTTGAAATCTTGTGGTCTACTTTATACATTACTTAAACCTGTGAATTCACCAACTTTATGTTGATGTTTTAAAGCATGTTTTTCTCAGGTCAATAAGGTACAAAGGAAAGGATACATTGGATGTTGTCATTTTGAGAGTCATATTGCATAAATATTTGTGTGCATTACAATTGGGAAATATTTGTTATGTATTAAAATTTTACATTTACAAGGATGAACAAGTTAAACTTTGAGCTTTTGTAACAAACAATTTTATTAAATCCAATGTATCATTTTCAAATAACTCATTAGAGGTCGTTCTCTCATATCTTGTGCTATTAATCTATGAAGTAACACTCACGGACCCTTATTCCGCTGCGACCCAATTTAGGGGTGTTACAATTAACTTTAGGAATCAAAGCTATAAAGGACGGGTTACAACCTTTAGGAAAGGAACCTGATCGAAAAAAACATTTCACTGCTCGACAAACATCGCCACCAATCACTTCCCAAAACTTCCTTATGAACTCAAAAGTGAATCCATCAGGGCCCGACGATTTATCTCTACCACAATCCCACATTGTTTTTTTATCTCAACATCAGTAACCTCTTCTTCTAACATATCATGTTGATGTTGGTTTAGAGATACCAAAAACACCTCATCATTAAGAAAAAGAATCCGAGGATTCAGACAACTAGAGAATCGATTAGCAAAGTGCTTGAAAAATTCTTGCTTGACCTTAGGAGGATCCATAACCCACTCTCCATTAATCGAAACTCCTCTAATAGCTATTTGGTGTCTATTTTTGTAAATGATGCCATGAAAATACTTTGAGTTTTCGTCACCTTCTATAGCCCATTTCACCTTAGCCTTTTGAACCAAGTCTTTCTCCCTCAAAGCATCCAAATCTCGCAAATCCTCCCAAAGATACCTTCTTAAGTTCAACAAATTTTCTTGACCGCCCTTCTGATCAATTTGTTTATCTATATTCTGCAAGTTCTCTTGATTTCTTTTCTCTTGTCATTAGCTTTAACTTTATTTTGTTGTACCCAAATCTTAATCTTCTTTTTCAACATTTGAAATTTCTTCTTCAAATAAAACATCTCATTAAGGTCCACAACTACATCATTATGCCAAGAGTCCTTCACCAACTGCTCAAACCCTTCTATATCAAACCACGAATGAAACGTCTTAAAAGGAATTGACCCATAATCAACATCACAATCTCTAAGGATAATCGGTCTATGATCAGAAAGATGCCTTGCTAGAATAAGGCCCAACATGGCTGGAAATTGACATAAGAGGCCATCCAACACAAGGAATCTATCCAACTTACCAATCTTCGTTGCATCTTTAACGGTCCACATAAAAAAGAAGTCACCAAGAGACATGTCTATCAAATTCGATGTATCAATAAAGGAGTTAAACAACGTTGCCCCTTGCTTATTAAAAACCGAATCATGTCTTTCTGAAGGAAAACGAACCACATTGAAATCTCTCATAACAATCACCTCGCCTTGCCATCTGTTTAAAACCCCAATGCAAATAATTTCAAAGCATTCTTTTTTTTGATAAATCTTAGAAATTCAAATTTTATGCTATCGATTGCACGATTTTTTTCCAGATATAAACCGCGCTAATTTTTGCACGACAGTGCGACTTTGCGACTCCATATAAATGTTGTCAAGTGTCCATGTGTACGATAATGTTTTTTGTGCGACCATTGAGTTTGTTTGTGCCACTGATGTAATTTTTTATGCATAAGTTTTGTTTTTTTATGAATTGTTCATTAAAAACAAAACATCAATTTTTTTTTTCAATCGTGCAAGTAATATTTTAATAAAAAAAACAAATAAATGACACTTGGCACGATTGTAGTGAAGTCGTAGAAAAAAAATAGTTACACGGTTGCACAAATATTGAAATGTTTGCCAGAAATGATGTATAAGATAAAAGTTGATTTTCTCGTGTTCTATTCTTAGAAATGGACCAGTTAATAATCCAATGTAAGGGTGAATATATTGATTGGGTTTTCCTAACTTGTAGGGCACAATAATAGAAGACAAACACTCACAAAAAAGTACAGAAAAGTATACAAGGACTTACAAATTTTGTGAGTCCCTGTGTATTTTTCCGTACCTTTATGTGGGTCCCGTGTATATTTCTGTACTTTATTCCCTTCTTATCTTATACCTCTAGGGCACAAGTTAGAAAAACACATATTGATATTATGTTAAAAGAAATTATAGAACTCGAATGCTAGATTGCTAGCACACATTTGCAAAGAAACACTATGTGGAGCAGTGGAGACACAATGAAATAAAGATGAGAAGAAAAGAAAACCAAATAAAGATGAGAAGAAAAGAAAACCAAACTTGAGACCAAGCAGAGACAACCATACTTGTACCTTCAACTGAAACAAGATTTGGCTTGACTTTGAGGGGCTATACTCTTTGTATAATAATATCCCCCTGTTATCTAGTTTATTAACCGAACAAGACAGTTTTTATGTTTTTTTTCGTGTCTTTTGTCTTTTATAATTTTTGACATGTAAAACATTATAGTTTCCGTTTCGTACTTTTTTCAAAAGTTTTACCCACTTTATTAACAAGACAAGACAGTTGTCGCTCCGTGTTTTTCTTGTTTTACTACTTTTGATTTAATTAAACTTTATGGTTACTATTCCGCTTTTTTCATGTTTTACTATTACTTGTAGATTAGGGGTTTAAAGTATTTTTGGTTAAAACTGAAAAGTGACTTAACTTTGAGGGGTTATCCTCTTTGTATAATCAATATCCCCCTGTTATCTAGTTTATTGACTGGACAAGGGAGTTTTTATGTTTTTTTTCGTGTCTTTTGTCTTTTACAATTTTTGACCTGTAGAACATTATAGTTTCCATTTCGCACTTTTTTCAACAGTTTTACCGACTTTATTAACAAGACAAGACAGTTGTCGCTCCGTGTTTTTCATGTTTTACTACTTTTGATTTAATTAAACTTTATGGTTACTATTCCGCCTTTTTTATTTATTACTTGTAAGATTAGGAGTTTAGGAGGTACCAATAACTTATCCCATTCTGAAAACTATTTCCTTTTACAGTTGAATTGTTTTTGTGTAATAAGTCAGTACTATGTAATAAACTTAAAGCGCGCTCTAGGTCTACATTAGCAATCTTTGTGCCCACAACGTTAGACGAATGGTCAGGGGACATGAAGCGTAAAACGAAAGTTGTAAGTTCAAACCTTGTGCGTGCGTCCTTTAATCATGGTGTAAGTCCAAACCTTGTCTTTGTGTCATTCAATCATGGTATTATGTTATTTACATCTTTCATATATGTTGGCCGTGTGACCGTTCGATGAAAACCGTAAGACGTTTGATTACTTTTTTTCTTCTCTTTTTTACATTAGCAATCTTTATCCTCCTTATTTAAAGCTTTTTAAATAATCTTGAAGTTTTATAATCGTGTTTCCACTAGAGCCAAAAAAATTCATAAATCTTTGAACACACAATTTATACCATCACCATCACTGTTCCATCTTTGATTCTTTTCCATACGTATTTGACAACAATTGAAGTTAAAGTATAATCGTTTTTTTACAGACTATATCAATAAAATTTTACATATATTCCATAACCTAGTCAAACACTCAACACCCTCCATAATGATTTATTACAAAGTCAAAATATAGTAGCACGATCAAACAAATTATAAGAGCATGCAGTCTGGTGGCATTTTCAAGCACCAAAGTGACGTGGAAACCAGTTTGAAACCGCCAAAACCACGTCACCACATCGTCCCATGACGCCATTTGCTCCCAAGCCAATTAATTGGCGTGCGTTAATTTAGTCCAAAAGCTGAAAATATAAACATTGCAACTTTTTCAACGGTAAGAAATTTAAACTCTCTCCCCCTCCCCCCTTTTTTTAAAACCCATCTTTTTACTGTATATATACCCTCACATTATCAACTTTCAAACACAGCTTCTTTTTTATAATACCCTTTACCAAACATCTTAATGACGTGTTCGGTTCCACATAACGTTGATGAAATCAAAGCTATGGTTCATAATCAAATTGAGGAGGATAAAGTTCGTCAGCCAACGATTATGAACTTAGCCGTTGAATTTGAAAATGCAAGCATATCTAAAGATGATATGCGGAAAGTATACGAGGAATGCAATGACATTCCGAAAGAGAAACATGCTTTGGTCGACACTTTTTAAAGAAGAATCTGATAAAGATTACGAGATGTATAATGGTTTGTTGGAAAAGCTGCAAAATTAAAACAACAGATCAATAATAAAGTTGTTTGGATGCATGTTAAAAACAAATAGGCGAACCATTGTGTTTTAGTTATCGTATTGTAATTTTTATTTTTATTTAAATGAATAAATTCTGTATTATGTTTAAAATTTCATATTGCAACGGATACATATCCTAATGGATAGTTTTACCTCTATAATGGCTTTTTCAATTTAATTTAAAACACACATTTTATTCAAATAAAAATAAAATTACAGTACATAAAAAATAAATATGACATTCAAATGAAAATATAATACATATAAAAGAAATACAACATTCAAATTAAAATATAGATTACAATACGAAAACAGCTCCTATTCGTTTTCTTGGTGCACCCAACGGATTTTGTGACTGATATTATCTTGTATTTTCTGCACACATTTTCACAACTTTCGTTCAACCTTGTAAACTTTTATGGATTCGCCAAACAAAATTGTTTCGATCACAACACATCTTTCTTGCAGAATGTCTTTGCATTCCGCATATTGTTCCTTCAAAGCTTGTTTTGCTCAGTATGCTTCGTTAAACAGCTTGGTTACGGCGATGATAGCTTGCTGACGAGCAGCATCGTCTATTTCACATTGTTTTTGAACATACTCTTTGATTTCTTCAATGGTATGTGAGAGGGAACAAGCCATGTTTCGAAAATGTATGTGAAAATTGTGTGTGAAAGTTAGGTGAAAATATATTTGAAAGTTGGGTATTTATAGGTGAAAATTGGGGGTTTTAAATTTTGTAGCCGTTGAGGTATTTTTATTAAATTTTGTAGCCGTTAAGTTTCGCGTAATTTTTCTTAATTTCTTATTGTAATATATTGGAATTAACGAAATTTTGTTTATTTGAAAAATGGATAATAAAATAAAATTGTGGGTGAGTATGACCCAAATGGCATGAGAAATGACATGTTACTAGTGAATGAGTGTTTTTGATTTGTATGTTAAAATGACGTGGCGCTGAAATGACACAAAAAGTGAGTTTTGGCATGCCACCACACCTTATGCTCTAAGCGCCATATATTATCATAGTGTTCACAAATCGGGTAATATTCGTAGGAATTGAAAATCAATCCGAAATGAATTTGTACCCCGAATTGAATTTTCCAAAAGCGAAACGAACCGAATTAAATATTCGGTTTTCAGTTTGGATATAATAACGAATTTTGGCATAAATGAAAACCTAAACCTGAAACTGAAAACCTCAGCATTCACAAAAGTCTAATTAGAAAAATATATCTATATAATATATATTAACTATAGAGATATATATATATAAAATATTATAATAATATATTGTTATATTGTTATATATTTACATACATAAAAGAAAAGTATTAAAATTATTTCTTAGTACAAATATAACATTGTTTAAACTTGAAATTTTTTATGGTGCTAAAAACCTACACTTTATAATTAAATGAAAAAGAAATATAAATTATGTTATTCGGGTTATCGAAAACCAAATCAATTTCAAATTTAATTTTCGATTCGTTTTAATCCAATTTGAATTCGGTTCGCTATGTTGCACAGGGACGGATACGAAAATGGGTACGGGGACGAAAACGGGTACGAGGACGGAAACGGGTACTTAGAAACGCCTATATCCCAAAATATAAGAAACGGGCACGGCCAAAAACGTTTGTATAATTTATATATTTATTAATAAAATAAACATAAAACATTCAACATCCAACATTAACTTGCTATCACTAAAATAAATCTAAACATATAAACAAGGATTTATGAATTTTATAAAGACAAATATACAACTAAACAAATAAATACATGATCATAGAGATTACAATGTTAGAGACATGAGACTTAAGAGTTGAGACATACATTCATACAATCATACATACGTGATAAGTGATGATCATACAAGCCTAATAATCATACATTCAAATAAATATGATCATACATACATACATTCATATATACGTGATCATAATTAAACAAATAAATATGATCATACAAACATACATACCTGATAATTAAACAAATAAATATTATCATACAGTCATACATACATACATTCATACTTGTTCGAGAAGATAGAGCAACACAGCCGACACTGCAACATAGGGAAACGTTTAAACAAATAAATATGATCATGCCATCTTTTTAGTTTTATAGAAAAAGGGTTTAATGGCCCGGAAATAACATATTCGTTTTTAAAGGCTCAGAAACACGTTTAAATGGGCTAGAAACGTTTCCAAGACGTTTCTTACACAACATAAGACGTTTCTGGTGGACGTGAAACGTTTCCTTTTTTTGGGAAACATTTCCGAGGCATTTCCGATACTGGAAACGTTTCCGGTACGGGGGACGTCACGCCGACGGCGTTTCCGTGCAACGTAGTCGGTTCGTTTCAGTTTTATGTTTTACGAAAAAAATTTAACCAAACTAACCAAATAAACCGAACAATCGATAACCAAACCAATAAACACCTCTAATTTTCTTTATCATACAATTATTTTCTGAACAAAAAAAAAGAAGATTATGAATGTATCAAAACGAGTGTAAACTAGCTCGCGTTATTCATTCAAAATTTATATTGTTACATGTTTGATCGATTAACCACATTATTATATTTACTGAAATGCTTGAATTTATTTTGCAGTTCAATTATCGTCCTTTTCATTACATATTTTTAGCTTCATATATATTTCAAGCTTTTGATCGCGCTAAAGTAAAATCAGCTAAAGGAAACATGAGGTCTTCGTCTAATGGGGGTACAAAAGGGAAATCGAAGACGTCGTCTCCTAGCGAAACGTCAAAATCAAGAGTGGTAATAAGGTGAATATTTATAATTCGTTTGATGCTTTAAACAACCTAGATGTGGAATCTAATTCCAAGGAGCATGCGGATAACATTTCTAAGGTGAACACTTAAACGATTGATTTGGGCAAGTCTATTGAACATGCTAACGAGGATAGTGAAAGTGATGTGAAGGATGTACACGATGAAACTGCATACTTTATGGCGTCTAAACTACCTAAGGCTGCTACGAAGGATTCTAATAAGAATGGAAGTAGAACTGAAAAGTCAAGCTTGTATGAACGCTCAAAAGAAACATTTGATGATGACACGTGTGATGGTGACGAGTACGAAGCATTTAATTTAACCAAAGATCAGTTGGACCTATGTTAAATATTAATCTACGTGGTCAAACTAGATGATAGTTTACGTTTGGTGTCTGATTGTACAATAGATGGTACTCTCAGGCCTTAGATCGTGATAGAAGGATGTAAGAGGTGTGTTTTCCAGCCAAGTTATTCGTAACCTACAATGAGAAATATGAAGACACTACGTTAAGTGATTACGCAGAGGTTGGACCCTGCGAACCATCTCCGGCGTGCGAATAAGTATGTGATACGGTAAGTAAGTGATTTGAGCGAGTGTTAAGGTGTTAAGATAGCATACCATAATGAAGTGATCGGCTAAGCTATTTATAGGAGAAGAGAAATAGCATTAGCAGGCCTTAGCACATTTTTAGGAGATCATGGGGGCGTCCCATGATTTGTGGTAACCGCCGAACTTGGTTTCCCACGTTCTCTTCCTTGGTGGAAAAGCATGGGTTGAGAGGTGATCGTGGGGGGAAGGCCAAGTTAAGAGTGATCCCGACTTAGCCGTCTTCGAAGCCACACCTCGAAGGGTGTGAGGCTTCGACTGGTGAATTCCCAACTGGTAACCATTGCTCTGTGAATGGTTTTACGCCAAAAGAATTTTATGAGGACTACTTGACCTTGCGAGTAAGTAGCTTTCGAGAGACTTCGAAGGGGAGACATTCGAACTGCTCGGGGGGTACGTCATCAAGCCCTCAGTCGAAAGTGATGCATATACGTGGAGATGTATTGCTTTTGACTCCATACACAGTCTACTCTTCGTGTAAACAACGACCGTGTTGATAGAAATAATGCCTAAAAACGTTATTAATATTTTTTCGACCTCTCCGCATTTTGATAATCACAAAATGTAAAAACACTCAATGTAAAATTAAACGTAAACAAGTAATTAGTAGTAAATTTTCATTTTAAAAATTTAATCACTTAAATGTATGAATA
The DNA here is from genome assembly GCA_026074375.1 of Tanacetum coccineum. Taxonomy (NCBI): domain Eukaryota; kingdom Viridiplantae; phylum Streptophyta; class Magnoliopsida; order Asterales; family Asteraceae; genus Tanacetum; species Tanacetum coccineum. The sequence goes on along the minus strand of BQNB010027230.1, from coordinate 24,363 downwards.
AATAACTGCTTAATGTATTTTATGATCAAAGGAATTTTTATTCAACCTCACATTTTTTTTATAAAAATGTTACAAACATTTTATAACTTTTACCAAACATTTTTTTCATTTAAAAGAAATATTTTATTCAAAATAAATATTTTGAATTTAAATTTTCTAACTAAAAACGGCTAGAAATGTCTAAAAAATACCTCCCCTGAAAAAGACAAAAAAGGGAGCGTCTTGGGCTGGGCGGCCCCCTTAAGTGCAAGAGAAGAATACTTCCTACCATCAAGTGAAGAAGTATTATAGCTTAGTGTGTGTCCTTATAACATTATTGCAATTGTATTATATCTTGTAAATTATTTGTGTACATTGTGAAGGTGTGTATAGTTGTTAGATCGTGGTGATCATAGGAAGGTTAGTTAGATCGTGGTGATCATACGAAGTTTAGTTAGATCGTGGTGATCGTAAAGAGTTTAGATAGATCGGGGTGATCGTGTTAGTGTCTTGGTGAAGTGAAGTCTTGATAGTGCGCTTAGTATTTTAGTCCTCAAAATACAAAAGGTGTGGTAGATTGGTTCTAGCTAGGATTAGAACTCGACATTTGGCTTAGTGTCGAAAATCGGTGTAAGCTTAGGTGTGTACGGTTTTCTCCGCCTAAAGGGAGCTTGTTGACATAGTGAAGAAAACTCTCGAGTTTGGTGCTCGGGGAGTGGAGTAGGGCAAAGAGGTGCTTCGTTACCGAACCACTATAAATCCTTGTGCTGTGGTTTGATCCTTCTAACTCTCATCTATTGTCTTGCATATTTATTTCATATCGAGTTATCATTATTTATTTAGTTGTATTGTTCATATTGTGCACATATTGAATTTACATAAAGTCGAATATAAGTTTTTATAAACAAACCATACATTAAATTAAAAGGCGGTAAACTATTCAACCCCCCTTCTAGTTTTACACATACCAGATTAGTAGATGTTTTAGCGAACAACTTGGCATTAAATGCGCGAAATTAATGCCTTATCCCACTTGTATAGGAAGCAGTTGGCGTGCCTGACAAAGGTAAGTATGCCTATCCCTATAGGATTTAAGGTAAAACATCATTTCAAATTTGAAAGTGGCTTTGCCTCTGGACACAGTAAAACATTTATGCCACGTGTACGGTCCATCACGGAGCCTTACCTATCTATAAAAGGCGATTTACTCTAAACCCTAAAATACTTCTCGGTTTACCGCTTTTACACACACTCTAGTCCTTCGTCTAGTACTTCGATCAGAAGGTAACAAACTCGAGCTTTCGTCATTACTTTTTGCTTCATACCTTCGATATGGACGCAAAGCGTGTTATTTTTATCCTAAAATGTACTCTGACTAGGGAAGAGCTTATTGATTTCTTAAATGATTACCCCATTCCTGATAAGTTTAAAATCATGCTTCCAAGGAAGAATAAATCAATCTTTGATGCCCCTGAGGGGTTTGTTAGTTTGTACTGTCATCCGTTTTCTCAATCTAATTTGAGGATCTCGTTGCACCCCTTCTTCTTAAAGGTGTTACAATATTATGATGTTCACATTTCTAGGCTCAACTGATGACATCAAATAACGTTACTTTTATAGCATCATTTATCCTATGTAAATAACCCATTTTGTATAATTATTGCAAAGAACTGTTACTTAATCATTTGTATTTGGGAATTGCAGTAATTATGGAGTACTTGATGAAGATTAGCTAAAAGGCACGCATTTTGAAGCTTAAACGAAGACATTTAAATATTATTGTTGTGACCTCCTATACGCCGTATCCATCAAGGAAGATACGGCGTATCTGTCCCTGCACTTCACTAAAGACCACAAAGGAACAATAATCTATACGCCGTATCTAGAGGAGTCTATACGCCCGTATTCAAGATATAGTAATAAAATATTTTGAAAGATATCAAACGTGGTCTCTACTTCAAGAAACCCCCGATACGCCGTATTGACCTCAGTTAATACGCCGTATCGACCAAATTCCAGACCATATAAATAGAAAACCTAAAAACGGGTTTTCAGTGTGCAAAATCATATCGATACCTAAACCATAAAAGTCAATTTTCAGAAGAGAAGAAGAGCAGAAGAGGTCGAGCATAGCAATTAACTCCATAGGAAACAACTTGTAATCTCCTATACTCTTGTAATTGTTTAGTTTTTGGTATCATTCGTTAACTCAGTTTGTTTACCTTGGCTAAATTATTACTCTTGTATTGATTAAGACGTTTGAAGGCTAATACATTCGGGTATTAGCCATTATTATGAAGATTTGAATGCTTGGTTTTGTTTATCTTGATTGCTTAATTTATCGTTGATTGCTTTTTTATGTTTATTAGTTTATACTTGTTTACGTGCTTATATATGCGACCTATCATTCAACTGGATCTAGTGATACAGACCAAGTAATCTAGATGCCGGGATGGCTCTCCATATAGTGATTTATACACCTAGAGCAATAGGATCACGAATAATAACCTATCCTTGCCTTTAGATTGTGAGCTTAGTTGGACCGGCAGGTGACCCTTGGGATCAATGAGTACGTTCTCAATTAATTGGTAAAGACTTGGTTAGTGGACTAATAGTGTATGAATGGTCTTTAAGCAGTAAGTGGGTAAAATCTCTATGAGCTAGGGTTTAACAAGATCACGATTGCTTTAATCCCTAAGATATATTATAATCAACAAATAAGGATGCTTTATGCGGATACGTTTAATTGTGACAGAATTCTTTGTATCTAGGTCTTAGGAAGAAGTACCGCCTAAGTCTTAAGAATGATATGCCGCCTTGAGATAAGTAATCATTGCACTAAATAAACAAACCAACGTTCTAATTGGATTAATAATGGTTAATAAAGTTTTCTTATATTTGATGGACCTCTCTTTTATCTTTTGTTAATTTACTTGCGTGTGTTTTAGTGTCTTAAGTTGATTTTAGTCACCACAAAACCCATGTCAGTCTCTCAGGCTGAAAACCCCCTTATCCGTTAGATTTAGGATTAACATAGGTTTAGCATAGGTTTAACATAGAATAGAATTAACTTAGTTTAGATAACCAAAATATTAATAAATTAAAAGATTGTTTCTCGCTCTTAGTGATCGACACCCTACTTACCACGAAACTCGCATCTGACCGGGTACACTTCCCGTTAAAGTGTTGTTTTTGGTAAAATCGGCAAAATATAAATTTAAAACTTGAAACATTAATTACAACCACACAATGACACATCAAGTTTTTGGCGCCGTTGCCGAGGAGTGAAAATTTAATCTTGATTTTTATTTGATATTTTGGTTTTTAACATTAGATTAATCTAACCATTAGGATTAGTGTAGTTTAGAATAGTTTATAATCCTGTTTGTTTGCTTATTGTGCTTGTGTAATATGGCGTATTCAGTTTACTGAATATGACGTATAAGTTATTTGACGGTTTTCTTTCGTAGCAAGTTCATTACAGGTAAAAGAATGGAAGACCCTAACATTACCATGGAAGAATACATCAGGCTAGAAGAAGAAAAAGTTCATCGGCGTGGTAAGGTGTATAACTGGGAAACTGCTACGTATGGTAAGTTCTGGTATGATGAAGACGTTCACGACCTCAAATTTGTTGAAACCGAATTCCCAGCTATAATCTTTAATGACGAGTTATCATCTGAAAAAACAATCTCGCGTGAACCGACGGTAAGTTCTCTTAACAACAATGAAATTGACTTTAGAATATCGTTTGACGAATCCGACGATGAAGATTACACGGTAATATTTGAAAAATACTCATTTTCTTATAAAATAATTTATGTCGATGATTTGAAAACGGATTCGGGAAATGATAATGAAAAAGAAAATATGCCTTCGTTTCCGTCACCCGAACCAACGGTCAGTTATTTTGATGATTTAGACTTCCTTAAATATTTTGAAAACGAATTTCCAGCCATTGATTACAATGATGCTCTAACGTCTAAATCAGATTCCTCAAATGAACCTGTTGAAATTCATCATCATATTGATGAATTTGATTTAAAAACTAAAACATCATTGTCCGAATGTGATGAAGAGGAACAAAACGTTTTGTACTTTAATGATCTATTCCCTTTCAACATATTCTATCCCCACGATCTAGAGTCGGATAAGGACAACGATGATAATGAAATCGATATACTACAGTCTTCAGGGGAGGGGGGGGGGTAATATAAATAGACGAGGGTCAAATAAGCCTCTGAAAAAAAGTCACGATAAAATCAGTAAAACATTCATTATGGAAAATTTTGTCACGAAATTGGATGTTAATATCGTGGCTTTGAATTATCTTGTCAACGGGATGCTATTAAATATTATTAAGAATTTGTATGTGCCGTTTGGCATCCCGTTCGGCCCTAAACGGTATTATAAGGATGGTGGTTGCACAAGAATGTTGCGTAGGCCAAGGTACGTTTTCTTTACTTTGTTCGAATTAGGAAAATTGGTCTCCAAGATCGGATATGACGTATTAGGTAAACACCTATATGGCGTATCCACTATTTTTAACTTAAGTTGACTAAGTTAACAATTTTGTTCAATACGCCGTATTGAACGAACTTCTATACGACGTATCCAGTCTGGGTATAAAAGCCCAACAGATACGCCGGATTGAACTTTTACACACACTTTTACTCTCAAACTCGTTTTCACCGTAATCAATATCTTGGAATCGATTTTTGCTATTCATACTCTGTCTCTTTCAATTCCTATTACGAGGTAATGAATTCGAACCACTCTCTTTTCTTCTTCCTATTCCATTTGTTGGAATCGAGTAAGGCTAGGGTTAGGGTTTAGACTTAGAGGTTTTAATATGCCAATATGTCTCACCCTTGCACCCTTTTTCCTGAGAATGAAGCAAATAAATGTTAGAATTAGTAATGGGTAAAATGGGTAGGATTGAGAAAACCTCCTTTTTGTTTTTAAACTGTAGAGCAATACGGCATATCCACTCAAATGGATACGGCGTATTGACTAAATTCACCCAAATTTTAAAACATCAATACGACGTATTCAACAAATTGAATACGGCGTATTGATCAGCTAAAGATCTTGCGTTTTAAATCCCATACGCCGTATTGACTTATATCTATACGGCATATTGACTACAGATCTCAATACAGCGTATCCATATCTGAATACGCCGTATCTGCTCTCAGAATAGAATGATAAATCTTTGAAATCTTTATACTGATTTAGTTAAAATTACAGATATGGCTCTTCCACCTAGGGATCAGAGGCATCATTATCTTAGATCTGAGGGGTTGGAGTATACAGACGCTGATATTACAGATTTTGAGGAGAGATTGGGTAGGATATACGGTAGAGAGATACACCGGGTTCAGGTTTTTAACTTTGGGGGATTGACAGAGCTGACGGATAAGGGATTGAGTAGTAGGATGCTGATGGAGCACAAAGATGACCAGGGACAAGGTGTATTCACTAGCCGAGATTGGAGGAAGCTATTTGAGATTAGAGGCCCGTTGGTACACGAGCTCATTCTAGAGTTCTTTAGTACATTTTGGTTTGGAGAGGCAATGCTTGATCTGGATACAGCCAGGGCTTTATAGTTTCAGTTAGGTAAAGTTAGGCGTCGTATGAGCTGGAGAGAGTTTATGTTGGGTATGGGCCTACATATTGCTGAGGAGATTGAGTCGGTGGGATTCAGTACATACTGGGCAGAGAGTGCGATACAGATCCCCGACAAGGGGGATCTGAGTGCTTACTGGATAGGGATTTTATATGCTGGAGATTTCCTTGGCACAGCCCCGTCCTACACTTCTATCAGGGATCCGATGCTTAGGTTGTGCCACAGGCTGATTGCGTGTAGTATTGCTGGGAGGAGTCAAGCACCTGAGAAGGTGATCATGACTGATTTGTTTTATCTGATGGGGATGGATGTTGGTTCATCCAACATTCCCTATCTTTTGGCTAGGTACTTGAGGTTGTTCGCTAAGGGGAGGAAGCGTGGGGCGATGATATTTGGGGGTCAGTTTGTTGCTCGTCTGGCTGAGCATTTTGGGTTGCTTACTGAGGAGAGACTTCAGGGACTGATGGTGATTGTCTAAGACCTCTCCATGATTGATATGGCTGAGTTGGTGAGGCTGCAGATTTGTGAGGAGCTTGACGACACTTGGGCTTGGGTAGCCTCAGGACCAGAGAGGTAGCAGGTTGTTACGGCTGGTACCCCTGTGATGACTGAGGATGCTCTAGTAGTTGATGAGGGTGCTCCGACTGTTCCAGCACCCGTACAGGCACCTCAGGCACCACCTGCAGCTGGACCAACCAGTACTATAACACAGAGGTTGGGTAGGTTGAAGGAGGACGTCCATGGCTTGCGAGGAGCACTGGGAGAGCAAAAAGAGGTGTTGGACAATATGGCATGTGATTTCTCTCAATTCACTACATGGATGGTCATTGGACTCTCACGGATGATGGACCAGGCTGGGGTCAGGTACACGAACTATTCAAATTATCATTTTCCGTATATGAGACGTACCAGGCACAGGACCAGTGATGCCAACACCTCCACAGCCCAGCAAGATGAGTAGCAGGCAGACCCATGATCCCTCTATCCCTTACTTTTTGATGTCAATCTTTTGTACATTTATATTATTCGTATCGTGATGTATCTAAACTTAAAACTGCTTATCCTTTGATGTATATATTATGGTGTGATGATTTTGATTTGTTTGTGCATGATAGAATCAAGCCTGACAGTAAGTTCAGCAAATAAACTCGTTGATTGATTATGGACTCAAGCACCATATCCATTACATGAATGAAAGCAAGAGAGAAAAGTGTTGAATCGAGTGAAGAAAGCTAAAGGAAAAAGTCTAACTTAAAGACTAACTGAAACAAAAGTGCTTCTCGGGAGACAACCCGGATTGTTATTTATTTTTATTGAGTCTGTCTTCCCAGACATCAATATGACGTATCCGCCCCATACCATACGACATATTGAATGTCTGGACATTATTTGTCCTTTACTTTTATGCACTTTAAAACATTATTGTCAGTTCTGGCAATACGACATATTCATGCAAATGATACGGCGTATTTGGCAAACTGACCCGTATTTAGATACTTTTTACAGGTTTCTCAATATGGCGTATTCCAGTTTATGGATATGGCGTATTGGTCTCCTGTACAGTTTGTATAGTTTATTTATAATTAATCGTAGGTACCGAGATAGGATTTTTGCATGTTTTTCCTATATTTTGCACAAGACCTCGCTGCAAAGAAATCGACGAAGTTAGTGAAGTATCGATCATCTGGAATCTTGTGTGTGTTGTAGTCATGCTGGTATCTAGACGCATTTATAACACACACATTCTTGCTTATAAACTCAACTTGGAGAATCTACCGAGCAAAATATTAGGGGAGTTTCTCATTCTAATTCTTTTAATTCCCGTTTTTAATGTTTTATCTATACAACGAGGACGTTGTATAATTCAAGTGGGGTGATGGGAATTAGAATGCATACTTGTCCTATTTTTCACACTAAAATGCTTAAATTATGCTCAAATTTAAATTTTTTCAAAACATACTTTTGTGAAATTACTTGTTACATAACCCGCACACAATAACCCTTATTAGATATTGTGAGGATTTAACCTTATTTGTTTCCAAATAAATACCCAAATTCTACAAAAATATGAGTGTGCCAGTGATGTTGTAGACTTTAAAACTTGGCTTGGTATATCTATTCGAGACCACAATAATGAGTACTATGGATTTCGATGGAGTAAATTGTTTAAATTGGTAAATTTCTAGGATTACAACCAAAAAGCCTATATATGTTGTTTTATTAACTAACTACACTAGTTAGTTAAATCCCCGTATAAACCCTTTGTTTACTCTCATATTAAGAGTAAGATACCCCTAGAAAAACCAATAGAGCCAATCCTTTGGGAATAACACCAACTGTTTGTTTTGTTACACCTTTACACCTTAGCCTACCCTATTAGATTAAGTCCATTTATCAGTTGCTAGTTGCTTAAAGTGTAAAATATGTATTTCCCGAGTCTTGTGTCATTTTCTATCTTTGGTATGGTTGGGAAGAAATTTGCACAATGCAAATGGGAATGTATAAAGTAGTCAAAACTCATGTATTTTTATTACCGTCACATTTATTGATGCATCTGAAGAATGAAGAATCATGGAGAAAATTATCCAGAGTTATTATGATCGTGAAGATGGTAGAATTACACCGAGATTCGTAGTTAGTATATATATATATATATATATATATATATATATATATATATATATATATATATATATATCGGTTTTATATATCTATATATTATATAATTTTATATAAACGAAAAATTAGAAGAAAATTCTACAATCAAAATAAAGGAGGAAGTTTGGAAGATGTAATGCGTTTCGCCAAATGCTCCTACAAAGTTAAGAATTATTACGAAGGATCAATTATTCATGGTTACATTTATAAGTCTCAAATGATGTAATAAGTTTTGATATACAAGTGGTAGTTATCGCCATTGTTTTGTAAAAGTATGATAAAGTATGGGACTGATTGGGAGTTTCGACCTGTTACCCGGGAACCGCCCAACATAGGTTGTTGTTTTTGATCTATGATCAAGACGTGTGTATATAGTTGTGTCTTTATCATGGTAACAGTCGAAAAAAAAGTATCTAGCAACTTGTACCTTATCTGTTTGGAATTAGTCTATTTGTTTCGTAATTTTTATTTTAACAACAATTTATTTCCCTTTCCTAATCATTAACCTTGGGTTTTACTTGAATGAGGATGTGATCAAGTCATGCATGTCTATTCTGTCGTTACGGCCATGTATGCGTGATTCAACTGCCTTGTTGGTTTATTACTTTTGGTGAAAGTTAGAAGATTCATACCCTATATCATTCTTCATCCTAACCCTTGGTTAAACTCGAATGAGGATGTGATCAAACACACATGTCTATTTTGTCGTTACAGCCATGTATGTATGATTCAGCTGCCTTGTTGGTGTGGTACTTTTAGTGAAAGATTGTTAGAATGATCAACCCTAAGCCTTATAATAAAAAAACTCATTTTACATTTATAAACTTGTTACTCCTTAGCTCTTCCCCCTACAAAAAAGGAGGAAAGTTTGGAGATAATCGTTTCGCAAAAGCTTAAACCGAAGGAATTATACGAAGGATCAATTATTCATTGATACATCTTATAAGTCAATGATGTAAAGTTTTGTATAAAGTGGTAGATATCGCCACTTGTTTTGTAAAAGTATGTAAAGTATGGGATGATTGGGAGTTGACCGTTACGGGAACGCCAACATAGGTTGTTGTTTTTGATCTATGATCAAGACGTGTGTATATAGTTGTGTCTTTATCATGGTAACAGTCGAAAAAAAAGTATCTCGCAACTTGTACCTTATCTGTTTGGAATTAGTCTATTTGTTTCATAATTTTTATTTTAACAACAATTTATTTCCCTTTCCTAATCATTAACCTTAGGTTTTACTTGAATGAGGATGTGATCAAGTCATGCATGTCTATTCCGTCGTTACGGCCATGTATGCGTGATTCAACTGCCTTGTTGGTTTATTACTTTTGGTGAAAGTTAGAAGATCCATACCCTATATCATTCTTCATCCTAACCCTTGGTTAAACTCGAATGAGGATGTGATCGAACACACATGTCTATTCCGTCGTTACGGCCATGTATGTGTGATTCAGCTGCCTTGTTGGTGTGGTACTTTTGGTGAAAGATTGTAGAATGATCAACCCTAAGCCTTATAATAAAAACCCATTTTACCTTTATAAACTTGTTACTCCTTAGCTCTAGTGGTGGAGATGTGTATCCTTGCCAAGCCTATGATAGAATACTCGTCACGACCGAGCAATTGAGCGAATTAGTTACATGTTACCACATAGATTAGTTGAGTGATTTGAGTGTTTTCATCTACCTATTTCGTGAGGTGTTTGGTTGTGTACTTGTAATAGATCAAATAAATGCTTAAACGGAAAAATCCTTAGGGATACATTTTCATAAACTTCTAAAGGCTACTTGAGGACAAGTAGGATTCAAGTGGGGGGATATTTGATGACATCAAATAACGTTACTTTTATAGCATCATTTATCCCATGTAAATAACCCATTTTGTATAATTATTGCAAAGAATTGTTACTTAATCGTTTGTATTTGAGAATTGCAGTAATTATGGAGTACTTGGTGAAGATTAGCAAAAAGGCACGCATTCTGGAGCTTAAACGAAGACATTTGAAGATTACTGTTCTGACATCCTATACGCCGTATCCATCAAGGAAGATACGGCGTATCTGTGCCTGCACTTCACTAAAGACCACAAAGGAACAAGGATCAATACGCCGTATCCAGAGGAGTCTATACGCCGTATTCAAGATATTGTAATAAAATATTTTGAAAGATATCAAACGTCGTCCCTACTCCAAGAAACCCCGGATACACCGTATTGACCTCAGTCAATACGCCGTATCGACCAAATTCCAGACCTTATAAATAGAAAACCTAAAAACGAGTTTTTAGTGTGCAAAATCATATTTTCGATACCTAAACCATAAAAGTCGATTTTCAAAAGAGAAGAAGAGCACAAGAGGTCGAGCATAGCAATTAATTCCATAGGAAACAACTTGTAATCTCCTATACTCTTGTAATCATTCAGTTTTTGGTATCATTCGTTAACTCGGTTAGTTTACATTGGCTAAATTATTACTCTTGTAGTGATTATGACGTTTGAAGGCTAATACCTTCGAGTATTAGCCATTATTATAAATATTTGAATGTTTGATTTTGTTTATCTCGATTGCTTAATTTATGGTTGATTGCTTGTTTATGTTAATCATTTTATACTAGTTTAAGTGCTTATGTATGCGACCTATCATTTAACTGGATCTAGTGATACGGACCAAGTAATCTAGATGTCGGGATGACTCTCCATATAATGATTTATACATCTAGACTAATAGAATCACGAATAATAACCTATCCTTGCCTTTAGATTGCGACCTTAGTTGGACCGACAGGTAACCCTTGGGATCAACGAGTATGTTCTCAATTAATTGGTAAAGACTTGGTTAGTGGACTACTAGTGTATGAATTGCCTTTAAGCAGTAAGTGGGTAAAGTCTCTATGAGCTAGGGTTTAACAAGATCACCATTGCTTTAATCCTTAAGATAGATTATAATCAAAAAATAAGGATACTTTATACGGATACGTTTAATTGTGACAGAATTCTTCGTATCTAGGTCTTAGGAAGAAGTACCGCCTAAGTCTTAAGAATGATATGCCGCCTCGAGATAAGTAATCATTGCACTAAATAAACAAACCAACGTTCTAATTGGATTAATAATGGTTAATACATTTTTCTTATATTTAGCTAGACCGCTCTTTTATCTTCTGTTAATTTAACTGTGTGTGTTTTAGTGTCTTAAGTTGATTTTAGTCACCACAAAACCCGTGCCAGTCTCTCAGGCTGAAAACCCCTTTATCCGTTATATTTAGGATTAACATAGGTTTAGCATAGGTTTAACAAAGAATAGAATTAACGTAGTTTAGATAACCAAAATATAAATAAATTGAAAGATTGTTTCTTGCTCTTAGTGATCGACACCCTACTTACCACGAAACTCCCATCTGACCGGGTACTCTGCCCGTTAAAGTGTTATTTTTGGTAAAGTCGGCAAAATATATATTTAAAACTTGAAACATTAAATACAACCACACAATGACACATCATTAACCCTTTTGGCTTAGCCAAACTCACCACATACATTGTCATGTTTAAAGCTTATGGGTTAAAGCCTACTATGAATGCTTTTAGGGGATTTCTTAATCTAGGTCTTGTTGGTGACTAGCTAACCAAAAGGGGTGAAACCGACGTCCCATATTTATTTTTCAAACCGTTTACGAACATTCGTGACTAGAAGGGCCAGTTCTTCTATATAAAAATACCATCGTTCCTGCTGAATACCCTGTTCTTGTGGATGAGGCAAACATAGGTGATAGAAAATCCTTTAAAGATCCGTTATGTATACTGTTTGAAGGGATCCCTTGTATCAGCGTCTAGCTCATCACCCAATTCATGTTCAAACCTTCCTTGAACCAATCCTTTATATATCTAGCATTGCTGAATGGTGGGCTAGATCTCCTTCGGAGCCTATTATCATGCGAAATGGAGAAAGTATGTATTATTCAATTATGTATAAGTTAAAACTTACCTGTTGATATGTATCGTCTATACTTTGTCTTGTAGGAATAACATTAAGAAACTTCGTCGTAGCTGGGAATAACAAGGATATGAGTTTCATAGTCAAGAGCAAGAACGAAGAAAGCTTCGACATTGGTTTCCCTTCAGTCTCTGTCAATAACAACGATGTTGATGCAGCCCCCTCTCAACCAAGACCTGTAGCCTTTGCACCTTTGATGACATCAAATAACGTCTAATTATTAGCATCATTTATCTCGTCTATATTGCTCGTTTTATATTATTTTATATAAGATTTGATACTTAATTGCTTATCTTTATGAATCTCAGTTATTATCGAGCAATTGGTGAAAGTTAGAGAAAAGAACGTGTTTTGGAACATAAACGAAGAAGTTAAAGAAAGTCTACTAAATCCGACATCAATACGCCGTATCATTCTAGACAGATCCGCCGTATCCCAATACTTAGACGAATTCAAGACCATTACCTGATTTTGAAGAATACGCCGTATCCACATCAGTAGATACGCCGTATATGAAACTTTGCTTAATTTTTAGAACAAGCATGTTTTACTTTTGATATGCCGTATCCAGATGCATCGATGCACTGTATTAGGAGGCGGTTAAAGAATATTCTAAAATATAATAATCGTGGAGCCCATTCTAAATACCCTCAATACGCCATATTGGACCTCACCAATACGCCGTATCGACCAGATTTGCGAACCTATAAATAGAAAACCTACCATTTAGTTTTCAGAGAGCAAAAACCACCAAGTACAATTCTCAGGCGATTTTAGAAGACAAGAAGGTCCTGCAAGTGCATTAATTCCATAGGAAAACTATTGTAATCATTATACTCCGCTATAATCGTTCGGTTAGCGTATCGTTTTCTTTATAAACTCTACTTTAATCGTTCCGAATATGATACCGTGTATTGTTACAAAGATTATGGGCCAATACATGTAGGTATTAGCCATGTTTATGATAATTTGATGTTTTGATTAGTTTATATCGATTGTTTACTCTTTCATTGCATGTTGATTATGTTTATCACTTCATACCCGTTTATGTGCTTGATTATGTTTTCATCTATCATTTAACTAGATCTAGGATTATAAATAAAGCGCTGTAACTAGTGAGCATAGGTATGTCTACAGAATCACTAGTGAGCATACCATATTTTTTAATAATTTTAGAAGCATATTTTGATTGGTTTATGAAGATGCCTATGGGACTTTGAGAAATTTGTAATCCTAAAAAGAATGACATCTGCCCCATCATTGACATCTTAAATTTAGTGGTCATAAGATTAGCAAACTCATCACATATAGCAGTATTGGTTGATGTAAATATTATATTGTTGACATAAGTACCAGCAATAAGTCGTTTCCTGCTTTCCTTGTGAAGAGTGTTGGATCGACTACACCTTTAGAGAAATGTTATGAGTTGAGGAAACTTGATAGCATGTCGTACCATGCACGTGGTGCTTGTTTGAGACCGTAATGGGACTTTTTGAGCTTGTACACATGCGATGGGGTTTCCTGATCAACAAATCCTTCTGGTTAAGAAACGTAGACCTCTTCTTTGAGCTCGCCATTTAATAAGGCCATTTTGACGTCCATCTTGTAGATCATCATATTCTTATTGATGACATTTTCTATGAAGATACGGATGGCCTCTATTCTTGTAACCGGTGCAAATGATTCCTCGAAGTCGATTCTCTCCTCTTGCCTGAATCCTTGAGTAACCAATCTATCCTTGTTCTTGAGTACCCCGCCAAATTCGTTTGTCTTGACCTTGAAGATCCACTTCAATTTGATCAACATTACTTTATTTGGACAAGGCACCAATTCCCAAACTTGTAGTCTTTCAAATTCATGAATTTCTTCTTGCATCGCCTCAATCCATGATGATTCAAGCATAGCTTCTTTGAAGTTCTTTGGTTCTACAGAAGTTAGGAATGCATCAAAGTAACACCACATGACATCAGTTTCAAGTTGCTTTCTAGTGGAGACTGGTCGAGACAGGTTACCAATCACGTTTGCTAGTGGATAATCCTTAGTCCATTTACTAATCACTTCTAATGGAGAGTGAGAGGACTGCACATTTGACATGTATCGTCAAAGTGTGCATTTGGTAGTGGTTCTTCAACACCTTGTGAGATGATTGAGGATTGTGCTTGTTGGTTAGTTGATGAAGACTTGATGAAGGTGCATCTTGATCAATGGTTGTTGATGAAGGTGAACCGGCTATATCAATAGTTCTTGGTGCAGCAACTACTAGAATTGGAGAAACAACACTTGATGGAGGGTTGAAGTATTCATCAAACATAGGTTGAAACAAACGATCCTAATCATTTATTGTTAGTGGATTAAAAGGTTGTTGAGGAATAGGGTATGGAACGAGTCCTAAACTGGATGTTGCAGGAGTCACTGATTGAAGCCCGTGTCCTGAACTGAATTATTCAGAAGCCATTTTGACCATTTGATACACATTATGAGACCAAGTTAAGCCGTATTGATTACATTTGATTCACTATTCTCCCCTTTAAAAATTGCATATGTGATTGCCATTTTTGATTTAGTGAATTAGAATACAAGCTAATGTACGTTGATCCACTTAACGATTGAACGAGCATGGGAAAATATGAAACTTGATGAGAATGGTTGAAAACAAAAAGATTTCTCTTCTTTCAAAGATAAAGCGTACTGAAGCGTACACCTTTCTTTTTTTTGAGGAGCGAGGCCTGAAGTGTTATCTGCAGACGCTATTATTCTTGTTTATCATAAGTAAATTCCTTGAACCCTTAGTTTTTGATATATCACTCGTTTCAGAAAACAAACTCTGAGTCTTTCCTTTTTAGGATTGAAAGATGTACCTGCACTTAAGTTAAGAGTACCTGCACTCACATTAAGAGTTTTATCGCATTCATATGGGTTAGTGATATCTTCATTTGAACCATTTAGGGGTTCACAGTCTATTTTTTTGTGCTAGAGGTGAATATCTTTCTAGTTGGAACCCACCTAAGACCAACAGTGTTAAAAATTCTACCCGTTGATATCCACCTAAGGCAAGATGTAGGGGTGTTTGTTTTCTCATGCACATCGAAAGACTTATTGAGAGAAAACCTATGTCCTGTAACAATCCGCCTACTAGGTTTTTGAATATGACTCGTTGGTTCTATGGGTTTGTTACTGTTTCTAGTCTTAGGGGATTAAACCTTAACACGAGAATTCACTTCTTTCAAGAATTTTGTTATATAGGTATCATGATTTGAATTAAAGACACACTTTTGACAAGTTGAGCAAACAAAGTGTTTGGAGTCAGAGAAATGACTAGAATTCCTAGAGTGATCTGCTTTTGGCATAGCAGTTATCATTAGGCAACTACTCTTAGATATTGGAAAACTCCTAGATGTTTGATTATTGCTCCTAGGTTTTGGTTTGCTACTCTTAGTAGTGTTTTGTAATTTAGCAGAAGGCATCACACTAGTTGTTGACTTCCTATCTCTTTCTTGTGCCCTTTTCTTAGCTTCCTCTAGATAGTACTTATGAGTCATGTCATTTGACCCATATGATTCTTTAGAACTATTCCTAGATGAGCTAAATGTAATCACATGATGAGGTTTTACAAACACAAATTCTCTAACTTTAGGCAAATAATGAGTGACAGGTTTTGGAAAATCATATTTCATATCAACTTGGGAGGCAAACTGTAGTTTTGAATATTTAGATCATTCAGATTTAAACGCAGTCGGTTGTCTAACAACTGACTGGTGTCTATGTGGTTGTAAAACTGATTTCCCCAAGATTGATGGTTTTGCAAACTTAGTATCCACACTAGTTCCTTTTAACTTTTTTAATTCATTTTTCAATGCTGCATTCGCAAAAACCTTTTCCTGAATCTGAGCCTTTAAATCAGCATTTTCAACAGTCTTACTATTTACTTGAGCAATCAGTGAGTCATTATGGTCTTTCATCTGAATTCATGTCTTTTTGAAAGAATCATGAAGATCTTTGTAAGTCTGTTTTAAATGCTCATTTTCCTTATTTAGCTTCTCATGCTCTGCAAGTAATTTAGCCACACTATTTTCTAGTTCAATGTTTATTGTTTCCAAAACATTAATTTCCTTTTTAATTTTGGCTTTATCACTTGTTTCATTTAAAATTTTACCATGTTGCCTGTCTTTTAAAGCTTGATTTTGATATTTAAGTTCCATGTTAACACAATGTGCTTCCATTCTTGAAAAATCTTTTTGAAATTAGGCAAAGGTCTTTTTGAGAGAAATATTTTCAGACTCGAGAGATTGGTTTGAAAATTCAGTTGTCATGTTATCAATTGATGGATCAAGTAAAGGACATGAAACTTGACATTTTTTAGCATTCTGGTCAATATCTCCTCCCTTATGACACATATTTGTTGAATTAGGAGTGGTATTTCTATCAACCTTTTCCAACAGATGTGTGTCATAAATGGGTTTAGATTACACATAATGCTGTTGTTCATTAGCAAGTACATTATGTTGAGCAATCAATTGTACCTCAACAAATGGCACTTGGTCATTTACTAGTTTGATATCTGCATCCACAACATATGTGATATAATTCCCTGAACTGTTGCTTGTAACCTGCTTGTCTGACTTTGTCCCACTGCATTCGGTAACAACTAAACCAACATCTAATGCTTTAATCGAATCAACCTTTCCCTCTTTTGACTGCAAATCGTCTTTCATTCACCCTGCTGTCATATCCTTGTTTATGTTGTGCTCTTTCCTCAATTGACTTCTTAACAGATTCCATGTGTTGGATCAGTGTAACATGAAATTATTGAATATCGGTTTAAGTGTGTGCTATAAAGTACTTGCGTATCATTAGACCATTATCATCATCAAAAGAGAATCGTGAATTGATGAACATCTGAAACTGTGACATGAGTACTCTAAAAGCATTAAAGGATCCAATTTCTTGAAATTCTTCTTTGTCAAGTTGCTTTTCTAGTTGATCCAAGTTTAGCAACATTGTGGCTTTGAAAGTCTAAAGATCTTGATCAAAGAGTATCACAAATGCCCGTTCGAATCCTCACTCAATTCGAGTTCCTTTTAAGTCGTTATTTTAAAGAACCTTGAGGAGCGAATGAAGTAGTCGAAAAGATGCCATGCAACTTTCCTTTGCTTTGTCTTGCATTTGTTGCAACTGATGCAACTCTCTCTCTTGTAAATTAGAAATCAAATTCAGGATCTTAAGTAGATTAAGTGATGTTGTTGTGTTTGAAGTACTTGAACGCTTGTTAACGATTGATGAGCTAAAAAGGGCTAACGGTTACCACACGTTTAACTTAAAAAGATTAACGGTTGATTAAACATAAACAAGGACTAACGGTGTAATTGAAATCCAAGTTGAATGCTTAACAGTTGTTAATTAAGGTTGCAGGGACTAACGGTGCAATAACAGTTCACTTTAGAGGACTAGCGGCTGAATTATAAGTGCTAAGGACTAATGGTGAAAAACAGTTTTAGCTTGGAGGGTTAATAGGTAAACAAAGGATGAGTGGTGAATTGGTCTTGAAGTCCAGGGACCAAAGTTGCAATTGTTGAATTCTTGTCAATAAAAAACACTTCCCGCCCTACAGTATATATGTCTTCTTCGTATGAAAATGTCATAAAACGTTAACGAAGGTTTTGTAATCTCGCGGACTCGTATGGTTACCGACGACGAAAAATAAATACACCACGATGATCGTTGAAAGACCGTGATCGTAATGATATTCGTTAGAAGACCAGCGAACAACCAAAACTCAAAACCGAAAAACCCGAAACAAGTCGAAACAGTGTCGTTCAACCTTGTATAATTCGCCTAACACACAACATGTATAATTTGCCTAAGCTGGATGGTATAATTCGCCTTAGCCAAAATTTATAATTCACCTAAGGTTTCGGTATAGTTCGCCTAGCTTTGTGGATGGTATAATTCACTTAAATAGACAAGGTATAATTCGCCTAAGCTTGTAGGATGGTATACTTCGCCTAAGCTTGCAGGATAGTATAATTTGCCCAAATAGTAACATAACGTACGATGTACTATTTTATGTCTTTTAACAGAAAGCAACAAAACTGTCCTTTCTTTATCTTCAAACCGTGACTAAGATAAGCAAATAAACCCAACAAATAAGCTTCGTAATAAGCTTTTTACACCACAAAAAGTCACGAAAAGCAAACCAACAATAAGCTACTCATAAGATGATAATGAAAGTTTATAGCTTTTTGTGGTATGACTTAGTAAACATCCTCAAAACTAGTAATATAGAACCATGAATTTATGAGCTTCAAATAAGCTTGAATAAGCTGTTTTACCAACATGTAAGCCACGGCGTATATCTAGGAGTAAGCTACTAGTATTTTTAGAAACAAAAAGTTGAAACGTTATGGGGAAAAAACTTAACCAAGCAAACCGAGAATTTATAAACTGAAACTAAGCCCAAAATGAAGACGTGTAACAATATAAGCCCTTAATCAGCCCAAGATAAATGACATAATATATTGTAAGTATATGAAATCTAATAATGAGAGAAATAGTAGAAACAAAAAAATGTAGAAACGTTATTAAAACTAGCATTAAACAAACAAAAAAAATTTAGAAACGTGATGGTAAGCCCAAAATAAGTCGAAAGAATAAGCACAACAAATAAGCTCGCAATAAGCACAACGAAACCACAAAATCACTCAACCCACCCATGGTTCTTGATACCAATTGTAGGTTCCCAAATTTACACACCCTTATCAACTAGAGTGAGAAAACTAGAGAGAGAGAGAGAGAAAGTGGAAGGGAGAACACATATGAAAACACACACTTGTATTGTGAGAAAAATGGTTCAACCAACACCCTCTCCTTGTGTGGAGAGCATATAAATACAATGGGTTGACCGAGATTTTCATGGGCTTGCCATGGGCTTTCTATAGTTTGGCCCGGTTAGATTACTAATTAATACACATTAAGTCTACGAGCTAATTAAGTAAATACGCGGAGTGACCGATCCTTTTTTCCATTTCTAACAAGGAGTGAAATTTGTTTAATACTTGTTTATTGGTATTTTAGATTAGATTTTGTGTTTTTAGTTTAGTTGTTATTAGTTTGTTATTATGTATTTTAGTTGTTTAGTGTTTTTATGTTTTTATCTGCTTTTCTGCATTTTTGATACATGCTGTTTACCTTCTGTTCGAATACCCGATATGGCTTATTCATCCCTTTGAATACGACGTATCCACTTTTTAAAATCAATACAGTGTATTCGATATCAAACATCAATACGGCGTATTCATTCTGCTGAATATGACGTATCGATCGTCTAATACAGCAGTAGAATTAGTTTTTCATATTCAGTATTCATGTTTAGCTTTTTGTATTCTCTCTCTTCTGAACTTATCCTACTCACGATTTCTGATTCTTTTCAGTAGCTAGAATATAGGAAATTACAATCGAAGAATACTTGGCCATAGAAGATAAGAAGATGGCAAAACAAAGCATGAATTCATCTTTTGAAAAGTTGTGGTATTTGGCGGATGAGGATAATGAGGAATAGACTTATGTGTTTGACATGAATGAATTTTCGGCTATCCAAATTCATAACAACCTTCCATCAATATTCGCAGGGACTCATGAACCATTGTACTCCACTCTTAATGTAAAATATGCGGCT
Source organism: Tanacetum coccineum (assembly GCA_026074375.1). NCBI lineage: Eukaryota > Viridiplantae > Streptophyta > Magnoliopsida > Asterales > Asteraceae > Tanacetum > Tanacetum coccineum. Next base: position 4,442 of record BQNB010027230.1, on the reverse strand, counting down.
ATTGCATGTGATTTTCACCCAAACTAGAATTCTTATTGGCATATGAATCACACTGTTGTTCCTGTTTATTCTTTGGATACTTTTAAAGAAGAAAAAAAGGTAGAATCCAAAGTATTCGACTTGCTCAAGATCGATGTTGATTTGTTCACTTGTGATACACCTCTCAGGACGATTTTCGACGAATTTAGCCGATGGGAGTGGAGGATTCTTATTTCCCATGTGTTGAACAACCATATGATGATGAAAATGGCAATCTTGATATTTATGAACTACGACAGTGTTATGATGAAAATGAGAGAATATTTGCTGAAGTTGTAATTTTGATTAATAATAAATTAGTAAGACTCATTGACATAACTTTGGAGCAATGGTTAGACCTCAAATTCAGAAATCATAAAAAGGTTGATAAAGAAATCAAGGAAGGTGTGGTTACTACATGGTTAATTCGAAGCCATAAGAAGCAATTCGAGGAATATGATATGCGGTTTTTGTAAACATACGAGTTTTACAACTCCTTAGGCAGAGCACCTAATCGTTGTATTGTAGTAAGGCAAGTCTCGAGGGTTGTTATCGTTCTTTAGGGGAATAGGTTGGGAAGGATCGAACAAAATTTAACAAAGGTCTAAAGGGTTGAAAGAAGATTTTTTTTGTATTTTTATATTGTTAATACAAATAATGTCTAAAAACGTTATTTATATTTTTCGACCTCTCAACGTTTTGATACTAACAAAATGTAAAAATGTTTACAAATTATTAAATGTAAAATTTCATTTCTATGATTAGTGATCACTTAAGGTATGCACAAACAAACCAATTAAGCATGATTAGTGATCAAGAAAATATTTTTCTCTTAATCCTCACTTTTAATTCTACAAAAGTATTTTCTCAAAAATACTTTTACAAAATATTTTCTAATTAAAGTAAAAAAGTTTTATTAAAAACTAAAAATTTGAAATTCAAATTTTTCCCCAAAACGAAAGCTTCTACACCAGATACAACATTCCCCACAAAAAGACAAAAAAGGGAGCGAAGTCTAGGCGGCGGCCTCCTTATAGGCCTGGCGGCCCCCTTGTATATAAGGGACCGCCGGGACCGCCCTTAGAGAGCCGCTGGGATTCCCTGCCTATAAATACTGCTCCATTCCCAGCAGAGAAATTATTCCTCTTTACACGAAATTTTTCAGTATTTTCTTTCTCTCTCTAACCCTTCTTTTTCTCACTAAAACTCTTGATCACTAACATACTTAGATCTTGTTTTAAGTGATCTAATATCTTATTCTCATCTTTTCCCTCTCATTTAAGTGCAAGAGAAGAACACTCGTATTCGTCAAGAAACAAAGTGTTAATTAGTGATCTGTCCTCTTTTTTTCTAAGTACCAAACCTCTATTGTATTTATCTTGTGCATTTTTGTGATTCAGATATTGTGTAGATCTTGTGAAGTGGTAGATTGGTTCTAGCTAAGATTAGGACTCGACATTTAGCTTAGTGTCGGAAAATAACGTAAGCGACGTGTAAACAATTTTCTCCGCCTAAAGGGAGCTTGTTGACATAGTGAAATCTCGAGTCGGATACTCGGGGAGTGGAGTAGGGCGAAGAGGTGCTTCATAGCCGAACCACTATAAAATCTCGATGTCTTGATTTGGTTGTTTCTCTCCTTATCTCTCTACATTATTATTGTTGTAATTTAGTTTTCGTTTAGATAGTTATTGCTTGTTCATATTGTGATTTGATTGAACATATAACTCGAATCTATACATTTTTGAAAGTAAACTTTTAAACCGTAAAACAAACGTGTAAACTATTCACCCCCCCCCCCCTTCTAGTTTCCACATAATACTCTCAATATATATAGAAGGTTAATGCAAGACATACTTACACTCTCACAACTAGCAAATAATCAAACATATCTCTTTTGTCTCTCTACATAAACTCACGGCTCAAAATACACAATCAGGGTTTCTATAGTTTTGATTTTAGCAAGGTTATAAGCATACAAGTATTCTTAGATATAATATATAAGGTGTATCAAGGTGATTTGAAAGTTTGGGTAATAATTTAAATAAGGGTTTATTCAAGAATAAGTTAGGGTTTTCTAAAGGAAATTAGGGTTTTCTTGATAAGTATTTAGAGTTAAATACTTGGGTTTGATTTGTGTATCATCTCCATCCATTCTCACAAGGTCTAACATAAACCCTAATCTTTTCTAATTATTTTATAAGTTTATAAAATAAAACAACCATGTACATGATTCGAATATACATTTTCATGTGATGAAATAATACTAAAAATGTGTTAGAATGCAAGAACATATCTTATACAATTGTTGGTTAATTTATAAATTAAGTTGGTGAATTAATTGTTAAATAGTTTATTTATTAAGTTTAAAAATAAATAATTGTGTGGACATTTTATTTGGACATAAAATTATGGACATAATTTAGAGGACCTAAAATGTACAAGATATGTGTTATTAATTAAATTAGAGGACTTATAATAATTTAATTAAGTTAAAAGTTTATAAAACAAATTTTATAAAACAATATTCCAAACAGTTTGTATAAACTGTAAACCTATAAATTTTTATAAATTACATAATCTACTGATTTAAACGATACATCTCATGAGGATTCCGTGCATATAAGGAACTCGTAAAACGAAGCTATAACGAAGGAGTTATGAATTTTACGAGATTGCGATAATTAAATATATAAAAGTGTTTTTATAAAATTTATTTTATAAAAATTGTTACTGTTTCGAATCTGATAAAAATATATAGATGTTTTATGATGATAGATCAATTCAAAACCGTGGATATAAAGAACGTTGGAAACGGAATTAAAACGAAGGAGATACGATTTTCGCAAGATTAAATATATAAAAATAGTTTTATAATAACAGTTTGAATTTACTGTTCCGACACAGATTTTTATAAAATCTGTGAGTATTTTATTTTGATCGATTATCTCGTCATGATTTCGTACATATAAAGAACATGTAAAACGGAGCTAAAACGAGCAAGTTATGAGTTTTTAAAGATTTGAATGCACTATTTTTATTTTCTGCATTTACATAAAATTACCAAAGCTGTTAAAAATATAAAAAGTGGTTTACGAGTGCTTTCGGGTCCGTTTGGGCTATAAAATATTAAGAAATAATGTAGTAGTACTTATATAATATTTATATACATTTTTAACTTTATAAATATTATTTTATAAAAGAATTAAACTATTTATATAATATCGTTATATAAACAATAAAAATATTAAATCAAGTATTATTAACAAATAATCAATTGTTGGACAACAATAATATTTTTCTTTACGGATACAAATACTTAAACATTTATTTAACAAGTACGATTTAAATATGGTTTCGTCTTTTATAAATTAGACAAAAACTATTAGGTGGTGATATAACTCTATAATTTATATTTTGGTATTTATATTAAATACATTATACTCATACGGCCTATAATTAATTAGGTTGCATTCGAATTTTGTGAGACGTTTCACTTACTTGATTTATATAATCAATTCATTTCACTAGAGGTGAGTTTATAGCCCCGCTTTTATACAATTACAATGATTTATAACTTTTGGGGTGAGAAACATGCATTGTTTTACATTTGGACGCAAGTATACTTTAAACAAATTACGAGTTTTCCTAAGTAGCGATAACCCACTATGCCCATGAATCATAAACTGTTAATTACTGGTTGTAAGCGTGAATGTTATGAATAGATCTATTTGGGATTGACATCCTTGTTCGGGTGAGTAGCGCTCACTAGTTTCGGCGGTACCGAACTAACGGACGTATACCATGTCAGATTTAGATGTTGCGGGTTGAACATCTACACGGGCACATTAGTGGCATTAAATTGCAAGTACATACATGTTGTAGCTTCAGTGTCATGAGCTTAGCGCATTCGTAATTACTTTTGTGATATTGTATGTGTTACATTATTGCGCACTTAAAATCTTGTGGTCCTACTTTATACATTACTTAAACCTGTGAATTCACAAACTTTATGTTGACATTTTAAAGCATGTTTTTCTCAGGTCAATAAGGTACAAGGGCATGGATACATTGGATGTTATCATTTTGAGAGTCATATTGCATAAAGATTTGTGTGCATTACATTTGAGAAATATTTGTTATATATTAAAATCTTTACATTTACAAGGATGAACAATTTAAGCTTTGAGCTTTTGTAACAAACAATTACATTAAATTCAATGTATCATTTTCAAACGATTCATTTAACGGTCATTCTCTCATATCTTGTGCTATTGATCTATGAAGTAACACTGCTTGACCCTTATTTCGTTGCGACCCAATTTGGGGGTGTTATGTAACACCCCCAAAATCACAACGCAACGGAATACCACTTGGGGTGCTACTTCATAGCATAAAGTACAAGTTACAGAAAATGACTCTAAGTG
>BQNB010027229.1:0-57824 GCA_026074375.1 Tanacetum coccineum | reverse complement strand
AGATTATTAATCGACCCAAAACAACTCCTTCTTCTTCCTCTTCCTTCTAATCTCAGGTTCCTTTCTCTCTTCTCTGAATCTCTCTTGATCGGTTTTCTCTTGATTAATTCCCTGAATCAATCGGTCTCTATTTTTCTTCTCTAGAACGATTCCCTGAATCGTTGGTTAACTTGATTCCCTGAATCAAATTGTCTATCGCTCTCTCGTCTCTCCCTCCTCTCATTCCTTTTCCTTGGCCCGCTCTCGTTCCCTCTCCTTTTCTCTAATCTCCCTCTCCCTCGCACGCTCCTTCCTCTTTGATTTGTCAAACTGGCTCTGATGCCAAATATTGCGCAGGTTCTAATTGTGTTTTCCAGAATCTGATATATATTGCGAATAATGATTTCCAGAATCTGATATATAACTAATCAATTGTATATCTGCTTTTTGAATGTTACAGAACCCTACCTATTTATGCATGCTGAATCGACACTTTATAAAGGGTTGTGATGGTTCTGATAAAACCAACAAACATGTCCCTCAATAAAAAGCATACGACACACCTTTTCACCCTATAACTGACATCTTATTTTCCTAATGGGTTTGTTGGCCTGCTGGCCCAAACCACTAAAAACACAGACTTCTAATCTAAATTACATAATACACACATAGACTTTCTAACTTGACAAATAGTCAACAAAGATTTGTGGATTAACTTTCCAACAAGTCTATGGTTTTGTGTGCTTTAGTTAGTAATTCTTAGTTTGAATTGGTTTGCTACTTTGACAGATTATTTTGGACATTGAGAGTGCATGGGCCAATACTCAGTAGTGTGTACTGGTTCTTTAGGAACAGTTAGTGGGTAGTTTCTTTCTTAGTTGTATTCTTGTGAAATCTATATATAGGCCTCATGTTAGCCTTGTAGAAACCAGCTAGCACAATTCGAACTCACAAATAGCAAAACTATGATGTGGGAAAACACTTTATGTATAGAAGAGGTGTAAAGGAGATTTATTGAGATGTACTACTGGAATTGCATACTATATTCAACAAAGGATGGGGCTATATATAGCCTTACAAAGTAACTACCTTACATGAAAATAGCACTACCCTACTACTACCTAAAGAACCGGTACATGATCAATCTAAACCCAACGTGCAGATGCATATTACTCGGTCTAACCTAGACTAGTTCATCACATGATCATTTACCATTTATTTAATTCAAATACTTATATTAAAGGCTCGATGGGTTTAAACACCAGTAATCTTGTATCCACACACCACCTCATTATTAAACCCAACATTCACCCCCTTAATCTTGACTTGTTTTATCACATCAATATCGGTTCATCTTCCTGCTTATAATCAGCATCCGTCCAGACGTAATCAGGACCATCCTCCATCTCTGATCTAGGGTTTGCTTTTGCTGGTCTCATTATTGTTTTGTGTTTATCTGATCTAGGGTTTGCGAAACACACTAAACTTTTCAGTTATAACAGTTTTCCTAATAACATAGTTGGTCCTTCGTATTATATATTTATTTCATATGAAAGCATAAGAGTAAGATTATTCATTCACATTCTCCTCCTTAATCTTGGATCGTTTGCTTCGTCTAAATCATGGAAATCCAGAGCCTTTGTTCGCAATAGTCACGAACTTCAATCTTGGTTAGAAGCCCTTTTGTCTGGAATATCAGCTCTTTGTAGTTCTCTCTGACGTGTTCCACCATTGATGTGCCCAATCTCTACGCAGTCTCGAATGAACTGGTAGCGGAATGTCGATGTGCTTGCTTCTTCCATGAAAAACTGGGTTCAGATGGGTGCTATTGCTGAAACGTTATCGACCTTCAGCGTTATCCTTTCTCTTCCCGTCCAGTCTAATTAACGAAGTAGTCGTTTTAACATAAGGCTTGAAATGCTGTCCTGTAGCCGCATGAATTATTTTTCACATGATGATAGCGCCTACTGTTGGTTGTATTGAGTTATCACCAGGTAGGTGAATTCTCCAAAATAATACTATCCCAAGTAGTTCTTTTTCCTTGCTCAGTGTTGATTTCCATAACTACTGTCGCTTTTGTAAAACCTGTAATCTTGCGAGCGCCTTCTTTCTTGTATATTATGCCAGCTCCCTTTGTTCCTTTGATATATAGATTACTTGCTTTACTGCCTTCAGGGTGAGGATCCTTCGGGGTCCTTGCCTGAATCTGCTGGGTAGTCGACTGAAAAACTAAGATCTGGTCTGGTATGTAGTACGTACTGAGGACTTTCCAATTAATAAAATTCTGTAATAAGTTGCGTTCAACTGAGTTTCAAATCTTCCGCCATGACAACTTAGTACGGGAAATCCATTGGTTATCTTTTGTGGTCATTTACTATATCGTCATACTTGTTTCCTCAAGATCTTGTTTATCTAACCTGTTTGCTTGATTGTGATCTCTCCTCCTGTCTGTGTAACTTCTATCCCAAGGTAATAAGCCAATAAGCCTAAGTCGCTCATTTCAAATTTATCTTTCATCTGGGATTTAAATACGTCTATTTCCTTTCTTGGAGTACCCGTGATTATCCACAAAGATCATCTACATAAACTCCAACACATTAAGCGTAGAAGTCTTGCTTCTTTTGTATCACGACTGCTTGTTCGAGATTGTCATTTCTTAAAATACAATGATTTTAAGGTTTGATCAAGCTTCACATTCCAAGCTCTTGGTGCTAGTTTAGTCCCATCTAATGCTTTTTATGAGTTTGGTAAACTTTCCTGAGTTTTATTGTTGAACAAATCCTTACAGGTCTAGTGTAGGCATAGACTTCTTCCTTTAAGTCTCCATGTAAAAATGCTGATTTTACATCTAAGTGGTGTACTTGCCATCCATGATATGCTGCCAATGCTAAAATTAACCGAACTGTCTCTATCCTAGCAACAGGTGCAAATACTTCATCGAAGTCTATTCCTGTGCTATGTACATATCTTTTGCTACTAATCTTGCCTTATATTTGATGATCTTTCCTTCTGCATCCCTCTTGGTTTTAAAAACCCATTTGAGTCCTATTGCCTTTTGATCCGGTGGCAATGTTGTAAGAGTCCATGTATTATTCTTGTTGATTGAATCCAATTCAATCTCCATGGCCTCAATCCATTTCTTATCTGTTGATGCTTCCTTGTAGTTACGGGGTTAATCTTTCCTCCGTAAATAATAAAGTTTCGGCTTCAACTTCTTGTGTATTCTGATATATTTCAGTTAAGTCTTTGAAACCTCGTACTGGTACATGATCAAAGACTATGTCCTGACGTTCTTGCTCGAACATAGTAGTTAGCCTCTTCTTCTCGAGTGTGGGTTGTAAGTGTCTGGTGATGGTTGTGAAATTGCGAGTTAGGATCATTAATCGGATCCTGTTCCTGATACGGGTTATCAATATTATCATTGATTTCATGTGAATGGTTGTTGCGTTTTTCATTGTCACTCCTTCTCCACAAAAACTAGTCCAGATATGTCTTGTGTAATTGTATCCTTTCTATCTTTATTCCAATCCCATGGTTTCGCTTTCCATAAACTTTAATCCTTATAACGTGTTTTTTCCTTTGCTATTGGATTCATATAACCTACATTGCTTTGATCCTTCCTCTATCCTACGTAAATCATTTGGTATGCTTTTTGTCGTCCACGTTCTATTAAGGGAGGTATAGTATCTTCTGCATAAGTGCTGCATCCGAATATTCTTAGGCGTTTTCAGATTCGGATTTCTGGTGTAGAGTGCCTATATTATGGAGGTTTTAAATCGTCCAGGGCTCTTTTGTAGGTACCACTGTTGAGTATGTATTCCGCTGAGTTTGACTGCTTCCGCCCCAAAAAATTTAAGGGTAACTTCATTGCTTTCATCATACTCCTCGTAGTTGATAATATTGTCCTATTTCTTCTCTCCACTACTCCATTCTGTTGTGGTGAGTATGGTGCTGTCAACTGTCGTGCTATTCCATTCTCCTTACAGTATTTTGTGAATTCGTTTGATGTAAATTCACCTCCTCTATCTGTTCTTAGCATCCTCACTTTCATTCTCATTTCCATTTTATCTTTTTGTCTAAATTCCTTTGAAAGTACTAGTACTTCGATCCCTTCGACGTCAAAAAGTTAAGCACACATGAAAACGTGTACAATGGTCCATAAACAAGTATATGAGTCTTCTTGCCTCGAGTGTTCGTTGCTGACTTATAGGACCACCCGCAGAGGTTCTCCATTATACTACGTCCAATGGGTTCTTTGATTGAATTTAGCTTGATTTGGAAAATGGGTGTTCTACTGTGTTTTCCTACTAAACACTGGCATCAAAATCTGTTTCCGGCATGATTTATCCTTGTATTCCTTCCATCTAGACCCTTCCTAGTAATCTTGTTGATATCGTCAAAGTTAGATGACTAATCTAGCATGCCATAACATGCTTGGTTACTAATTTGCTAAGAGACTATATAAGGTCTTGTCTTTGGTGCAGTCTCTACTGTAAAGTCTATTATTAGATCTTTCAACCTTCATCAACAATTTCTTGCTACTTGTCATACAAGTTCATTTTGATGCCGTCCATTATGACCTTACCAACCTTATCTCCGGTAAGTTGTCCTAGAATTAGTATGTTGCATTTAAAGTTTTGGTATATAAGTAATAGTTCGATAACTATCTTCTGTCTCTGGTTTTCTCACCTAACAGTATTAGAGCCTCTCCCTTTATCGTGTACATATGATCCATCTCCAAAACGTACTCGTCCTGTTACGCTTTCATTAATATCCCTAAAATGACTCTTAACTCCCGTCATATGGTTACTTGCACCATTGTCTAAATACCATATGCTTGCATCTCCTGAAGCATATTTTCCTGGTTGAATTTGGCCTTCTTAAACCTACTTCTCGTGTGTAGTTCATTGAAGAGTGATGGTTCATCGTCTTCTAAGATTAAGTTTTGATGGGTTTTATGCGTTGTTGGATGCTTATCTCTACATATCTCTTCCTAAAATGTCCAAATTTGTTACACTTGAAACATTTTATGTTACTCAAATCCCTTTTACCTTTACTCTTATTTGAGTTTCCTTTGTGGTTTGAGTTTCCTTCTTGTGAGTTGTTTCTATTTCTATTATTCTGCCAGTTTCCTCGTGAAAAATTTGATCTACCTCTGCGTTTACTAAATCGCCTTCCTTTTCCCGAGTGTTCGCCATGTGCGAATAGTAAGTTCTCCTGGCTTTCTACTTGACCTCCCTTCCGGAGCTTTATCCTTTCCTCAAACGCTTTGAGTTTTCCAGTAGATCTCATCTAAGAGATATCGTCTAGATCACTTGTATGTTCTAGGGATGCTACTATCTGAATGGACCTATCTGGTGTGGAGCTCTATAGTTTTCGTTACTTAAAAGAAGATTCATCAAAGTCTTTCCTAATTCCCTTGCACTTCGTGGCATCGAACAAAAAAAAATAACCATTTAATTTAGCCGTTAAATGCATCCACCGTGTTATCATTCCTTATTTAGAAGTGTATTAAACTCAAATCATCAATGATTGTACCGTGCTCTGCTGCACTTTCTGCTTCTCCAACGTGTATTGTTTTCCAATGAATCCATTATTCCTTGCTGTTTCGCACCCGCTACTTGTAAAATCACCATCTTCGGTCATGCTTGATATAAAAAGGCTAGTGTTGCCATTATCCTTCTTGTATCTACTTCCGTGTTATCTTAGATTCTATAGCCTCCACAAAACCAAGTGCCCTTAAAATAACTTTAATTTGTTAGCCCAAACTGATGAGTTTGTGCCTTTTCAACTTAGGGCATTGATCTTGTGCGATTGGTGTCAGGGTTTAGGTGCCGAAGTGCTAAGCACGTTCATCACCATCCATCTTTATAGGTGCTTATTATCTTCACTCCTAGTGATATGGGAATTATCCTTCCTAGTATGGTATCTCTACTAATATGGGAATATATAGTTTTCGGGAATCCTAGTAATATGGGATCAATAAATAGTTTTCGGGATTTCCTAATAGTAAAAACAAATAAATCTATACTATTCTAATATAATTGAAATCCAGAAAAAAAATGTAACTTGTTGACTCGTTTGTTGTACTGAATACGAGATGTATTCCCATTGTCTCGTTAGTAATTTGTTCACCAACGTCTTGTTGATTGTTCGATCCCCACTTTGTGCCTTCCTGCCCGTTTGCAAACTCCGACTTCGACTTCAATCCACAACAAAAACTTTCGATTTTTGATGCTGTTGTTGTTTCTCCCTGTTACTCGAAACAAATAATAAACACCCGGTTTCACTTCTTTCTTCTCCTTGTCGAATTGTTATTGTTTTTTTTTGTACCCACACGAGTTCCAAACAAAAGTCACGGCTCCTGGTTTGGTCCTTGACCACAAACAAAACGCAACCTGCTTCTTCTTTATACCACACTTACACGTTTTCTCCTTGTGTGTTTTCTGATTTCGGTTCCCAACGTATCCTTTGCGTTGCCTTTTTCCTTTTCTACTTCGAAATTCAACAATTTCTACACACACACAAACTTGGTACCAACTTCGGTACTCTACACCGGACCAAACTTATTTTTGATTCTGTTCCACCGAAACAAAAAATCCTTTGCTTCTGATTCTCGTTGTTGTTATTGTTCTCTTCTTGTGTCGTTCCGACACTTCTCCACCACAAAATCTTTTCTTGAGTATCTTCCCTTTATGTGTTCAGTGTAAACTTTCTATCTTTCTCCCACAACAAAGTTCCTTGAGCTTTTTATATTTCGCGTCTTATACTACTTTGTGTCTTGTTTTCAAACCGGTTTTCACAAAGCCTTACCACTCGTTCTCTTAACCAACGAAGTGTATCTTTTCTTGTGTTGCGTTATTTTGTCGACAAAAACCTTAACGCTTCCTATTCTTGTTCCACCGTACCTTGTATTCGACAAGATATCTTCCTTCCCTTCGCTGTCACCAACAAAGTTTTATCCCACCAAATAACGTTTGGTGTTAACGTTTGCAACCTTCACGCAAAACAGATCGTGCACTATCTCCTTTACGTTTTCCTTATTCAAATCGTTTGTTCTTTTGGAAGATAAAGAACCAAACCGCTCACCACTGAAAATCAAGGGGTTTTCTTCTCTTTTCAGCGTGTTCCTCTATGGGCGTTCTTGAGTTTATAGTTTAGTTATACAAAAAACAGGAAAATCGTTTCGTGTATAAAACCCTTGCTCTTTGATGCCAAATGTTGTCTCAAATTTCGGGATCGTTATTATTCAAGTTGCAAAGTTAAAATGAACAAGTATTTCGTCCTAATGTCTAACCAGAGGAATTCGGATACATGTCTTTACTATATATGTTTCTAATCGGCTGCAACAAACTCCGATGTAAACATTCCTTTTTTCTAACCGAATTAACTTAACTTCCCTATGAACTAACTTTTCGGTTATTAAGTTTCTAGATATACATTGTTGGTCCTTTCGTATTATAATATTTACAATGAAATATTAAGAGTAAGATAATTCGTTCACATCTATCTTGACTTGTTTTATCCACATCAATATCAGTTATCTTCGGCTGATATCAGCATCCGTCCCAGAGTAATCAGGACCATTCATCTCTGATCTAGGGTTTGCTTTTGCCCCAGGTCTCAGTACTTGTTTTGTGTTTATCTGATCTAGGGTTTGCGAAACATAAAAGGGCCTGTATTCTACCTTGCTCACGGATTGTCAACATGCCTGATGTATCCATGCTTGCAATCTTCTATTGCTAACTTCTATTGCTTTCTGCTGCGTTCTTTTTTCTCTTGTTGCTCTTCACCCTTGTACTCTTGCTGCTCATTCTCTATTCTGCTTCTTGCTATGATTTCTTGCTAGTTTCCTATTTTAAAACAATCCTTTCTATCTTTCTTGTTGCGTTCTCTTGCTATCTTGTTGCGTTCTCTTGCTATCTTGTTGCATTCTCTTGTTATCTTGCTGCGTTTTCTTGCTATCTTGTTGCGTTCTTTCGCTCTTCTTCTTGCTAATTTCTTGCTTTCAAACAGTCCTTGCTGCTGCGTTTTGGTGATCACCTACTGCTGCTTGCTTTTAACTTTCGATGCCTAATTCCATAAGATGCAATCATCCCTTTAATTTCTTGCTCTCCACACACCGGGTATGAGCCCCATGGCTCTGATACCACTTGTAGAAACCAGCTAGCACACCTCAATCTCACAAATAGCACAACTCTTATGTGGGAAAACACTTTATGTATAGAACAGATGTAAAGGAGATTTATTAAGATGTACTACTGGAATTGCATAGTATATTCAACAAAGGATGGGGATATATATAGCCTTACAAAGTAACTACCTTACATGAAAATAGCACAACCCTACTACTACCTAAAGAGCCGGTACATGATCAATCTAAACCCAACGTGCAGATGTATATTACTCGGTCTAACCTAGACTAGTTCATCACATGATCATTTACCATTTATTTAATTCAAATACTTATACTAAAATACTAATTCAAGATTAAACCCAACAAGCATAAAGGTGGTGTACTTCTCTGTAAATTTATCATACATCACTTTCATATATAAAGTAGTGAGTTTACTTTTCATATTAGTGAGTTGAGTGTGAGGAGTACCATTTATATTCTACACGTAGTATCAGAGCTACAGGGCTCATACCTGGTGTGTGGCAAGAAAGAAAGGACTGAATGCCTTCTATGTACTAAGGCAGCGAAAGACGAAAACAAGCAGCAAGCTTTGATCGCAGCGGAAGCGTGAGACCGAGAGGGCTGACAAACCCGAAAAGACCGACGACACCTAGACCGAGAAAGTTTAAGACCGAGACCAAAGGAGGCAACCGTGACCACGGGTTGCCTGAGAAAGAAAGTCGATCAAAGTTTCAATAGCAGAATACCGAATGAGAAAGATACTATTGAATCAAAGGACCAAAGATTCTCAGAAAGACCGAACAAAGTTTTATCTCCAGAAAAAAAGAACACAGCAAGAAAGATAGCAAGGATTGTTTTATGTAAAGCATGAAAGTAGCAAGAAATCATAGCAAGAAGTAGCAGAAGCAAGAACGAGAAAGAAAGCAAGTAGGAAAGAGTGATGAGCAACAAGAGCAAGGAAGACGCAGCATAAAGAAAGAGAAAATGCAAGACAAAAAAAACATTTATCAAGAATAGGAGAATCATCCAGGAGGAGCCGAGATGGTAGTGAACGTGTCCAACGGGATGCCATGTTACATGTTACATGTGTTGTGAACAATCAAAAGGGGTTGAGCTAGAAAAGACTTTGGATGTGACCGAGGTGGTGGTCGGGTGTCCAGGAAAGGTCGATAATCAAGATTTTTCAAAACAATGTAATTAAGTGTTGTTGTGAGTGAAGGGTGTGATATAAACGATTAAGGGGGTGATTGTTGGGTTAATCGTTTATTTAACGAATTCACGTATGCATGGATGGAGCAGTTCTAGTTTAATAAGTTTATGGTTTTGTGTGTTTTAGTTAGTAATTCATAGTTTGAATTGGTATGCTACTTTGACCGATTATTTTGGACATTGAGAGCGCATGGGTCACTACTCAGTAGTGTGTACCGATTCTTTAGGAAGAGTTAGTGGGTAGTTTCTTTCTTAGTTGTATTATTGTGAAGTCTATATATAGGCCTCATGTGACCATAAAGGAAGTGTACTTCTATGTAAGTTTCTCATACATCACTTTCATATATAATGGGAAAACACTTTATGTATAGAGAGGGTGTAAAGGAGATTTAGTGAGATGTACTACTGAGAATAGGCATTACTAGATCAACAAAGGATGGGGGTATATATTAGCCTTACAAAGTAACTACCTTTCATGAAAATAGCAATATCCTTACTACAACCTAAAGAACTGGTACCTGATCCAAATCTAGACCCCAACGTGCCGATCAGATGCATATACTCGGTCTAACCTAGACTAAGTTCATCACCATGATCATTTACCATATATTTATTCAAATGCTTATATTAAACTACTTAATTCAAGATTAAACCCCAACATTCACCCCTTAAGCTGTTGTCCAAAATTTGCGATCGATATTATCACACGTTGCAAAGTAAATATGAATAAGTATTTCGTTCTACATTGTTAACCTGTGAATTCTGAATACATTGTCACTTACATATATATGTTCTAATCGGTGCCAACAAACGGATTTATTGTAAACATTCCTTTTTCTAAACCGAAAATTACACTAACTTCCTACTACACTAAACTTTTCAGTTATAACAGTTTTCCTAATAACATAGTTGGTCCTTCGTATTATATATTTATTTCATATGAAAGCATAAGAGTAAGATTATTCATTCACATTCTCCTCCTTAATCTTGGATCGTTTGCTTCGTCTAAATCATGGAAATCCAGAGCCTTTGTTCGCAATAGTCACGAACTTCAATCTTGGTTAGAAGCCCTTTTGTCTGGAATATCAGCTCTTTGTAGTTCTCTCTGACGTGTTCCACCATTGATGTGCCCAATCTCTACGCAGTCTCGAATGAACTGGTAGCGGAATGTCGATGTGCTTGCTTCTTCCATGAAAAACTGGGTTCAGATGGGTGCTATTGCTGAAACGTTATCGACCTTCAGCGTTATCCTTTCTCTTCCCGTCCAGTCTAATTAACGAAGTAGTCGTTTTAACATAAGGCTTGAAATGCTGTCCTGTAGCCGCATGAATTATTTTTCACATGATGATAGCGCCTACTGTTGGTTGTATTGAGTTATCACCAGGTAGGTGAATTCTCCAAAATAATACTATCCCAAGTAGTTCTTTTTCCTTGCTCAGTGTTGATTTCCATAACTACTGTCGCTTTTGTAAAACCTGTAATCTTGCGAGCGCCTTCTTTCTTGTATATTATGCCAGCTCCCTTTGTTCCTTTGATATATAGATTACTTGCTTTACTGCCTTCAGGGTGAGGATCCTTCGGGGTCCTTGCCTGAATCTGCTGGGTAGTCGACTGAAAAACTAAGATCTGGTCTGGTATGTAGTACGTACTGAGGACTTTCCAATTAATAAAATTCTGTAATAAGTTGCGTTCAACTGAGTTTCAAATCTTCCGCCATGACAACTTAGTACGGGAAATCCATTGGTTATCTTTTGTGGTCATTTACTATATCGTCATACTTGTTTCCTCAAGATCTTGTTTATCTAACCTGTTTGCTTGATTGTGATCTCTCCTCCTGTCTGTGTAACTTCTATCCCAAGGTAATAAGCCAATAAGCCTAAGTCGCTCATTTCAAATTTATCTTTCATCTGGGATTTAAATACGTCTATTTCCTTTCTTGGAGTACCCGTGATTATCCACAAAGATCATCTACATAAACTCCAACACATTAAGCGTAGAAGTCTTGCTTCTTTTGTATCACGACTGCTTGTTCGAGATTGTCATTTCTTAAAATACAATGATTTTAAGGTTTGATCAAGCTTCACATTCCAAGCTCTTGGTGCTAGTTTAGTCCCATCTAATGCTTTTTATGAGTTTGGTAAACTTTCCTGAGTTTTATTGTTGAACAAATCCTTACAGGTCTAGTGTAGGCATAGACTTCTTCCTTTAAGTCTCCATGTAAAAATGCTGATTTTACATCTAAGTGGTGTACTTGCCATCCATGATATGCTGCCAATGCTAAAATTAACCGAACTGTCTCTATCCTAGCAACAGGTGCAAATACTTCATCGAAGTCTATTCCTGTGCTATGTACATATCTTTTGCTACTAATCTTGCCTTATATTTGATGATCTTTCCTTCTGCATCCCTCTTGGTTTTAAAAACCCATTTGAGTCCTATTGCCTTTTGATCCGGTGGCAATGTTGTAAGAGTCCATGTATTATTCTTGTTGATTGAATCCAATTCAATCTCCATGGCCTCAATCCATTTCTTATCTGTTGATGCTTCCTTGTAGTTACGGGGTTAATCTTTCCTCCGTAAATAATAAAGTTTCGGCTTCAACTTCTTGTGTATTCTGATATATTTCAGTTAAGTCTTTGAAACCTCGTACTGGTACATGATCAAAGACTATGTCCTGACGTTCTTGCTCGAACATAGTAGTTAGCCTCTTCTTCTCGAGTGTGGGTTGTAAGTGTCTGGTGATGGTTGTGAAATTGCGAGTTAGGATCATTAATCGGATCCTGTTCCTGATACGGGTTATCAATATTATCATTGATTTCATGTGAATGGTTGTTGCGTTTTTCATTGTCACTCCTTCTCCACAAAAACTAGTCCAGATATGTCTTGTGTAATTGTATCCTTTCTATCTTTATTCCAATCCCATGGTTTCGCTTTCCATAAACTTTAATCCTTATAACGTGTTTTTTCCTTTGCTATTGGATTCATATAACCTACATTGCTTTGATCCTTCCTCTATCCTACGTAAATCATTTGGTATGCTTTTTGTCGTCCACGTTCTATTAAGGGAGGTATAGTATCTTCTGCATAAGTGCTGCATCCGAATATTCTTAGGCGTTTTCAGATTCGGATTTCTGGTGTAGAGTGCCTATATTATGGAGGTTTTAAATCGTCCAGGGCTCTTTTGTAGGTACCACTGTTGAGTATGTATTCCGCTGAGTTTGACTGCTTCCGCCCCAAAAAATTTAAGGGTAACTTCATTGCTTTCATCATACTCCTCGTAGTTGATAATATTGTCCTATTTCTTCTCTCCACTACTCCATTCTGTTGTGGTGAGTATGGTGCTGTCAACTGTCGTGCTATTCCATTCTCCTTACAGTATTTTGTGAATTCGTTTGATGTAAATTCACCTCCTCTATCTGTTCTTAGCATCCTCACTTTCATTCTCATTTCCATTTTATCTTTTTGTCTAAATTCCTTTGAAAGTACTAGTACTTCGATCCCTTCGACGTCAAAAAGTTAAGCACACATGAAAACGTGTACAATGGTCCATAAACAAGTATATGAGTCTTCTTGCCTCGAGTGTTCGTTGCTGACTTATAGGACCACCCGCAGAGGTTCTCCATTATACTACGTCCAATGGGTTCTTTGATTGAATTTAGCTTGATTTGGAAAATGGGTGTTCTACTGTGTTTTCCTACTAAACACTGGCATCAAAATCTGTTTCCGGCATGATTTATCCTTGTATTCCTTCCATCTAGACCCTTCCTAGTAATCTTGTTGATATCGTCAAAGTTAGATGACTAATCTAGCATGCCATAACATGCTTGGTTACTAATTTGCTAAGAGACTATATAAGGTCTTGTCTTTGGTGCAGTCTCTACTGTAAAGTCTATTATTAGATCTTTCAACCTTCATCAACAATTTCTTGCTACTTGTCATACAAGTTCATTTTGATGCCGTCCATTATGACCTTACCAACCTTATCTCCGGTAAGTTGTCCTAGAATTAGTATGTTGCATTTAAAGTTTTGGTATATAAGTAATAGTTCGATAACTATCTTCTGTCTCTGGTTTTCTCACCTAACAGTATTAGAGCCTCTCCCTTTATCGTGTACATATGATCCATCTCCAAAACGTACTCGTCCTGTTACGCTTTCATTAATATCCCTAAAATGACTCTTAACTCCCGTCATATGGTTACTTGCACCATTGTCTAAATACCATATGCTTGCATCTCCTGAAGCATATTTTCCTGGTTGAATTTGGCCTTCTTAAACCTACTTCTCGTGTGTAGTTCATTGAAGAGTGATGGTTCATCGTCTTCTAAGATTAAGTTTTGATGGGTTTTATGCGTTGTTGGATGCTTATCTCTACATATCTCTTCCTAAAATGTCCAAATTTGTTACACTTGAAACATTTTATGTTACTCAAATCCCTTTTACCTTTACTCTTATTTGAGTTTCCTTTGTGGTTTGAGTTTCCTTCTTGTGAGTTGTTTCTATTTCTATTATTCTGCCAGTTTCCTCGTGAAAAATTTGATCTACCTCTGCGTTTACTAAATCGCCTTCCTTTTCCCGAGTGTTCGCCATGTGCGAATAGTAAGTTCTCCTGGCTATCTACTTGACCTCCCTTCCGGAGCTTTATCCTTTCCTCAAACGCTTTGAGTTTTCCAGTAGATCTCATCTAAGAGATATCGTCTAGATCACTTGTATGTTCTAGGGATGCTACTATCTGAATGGACCTATCTGGTGTGGAGCTCTATAGTTTTCGTTACTTAAAAGAAGATTCATCAAAGTCTTTCCTAATTCCCTTGCACTTCGTGGCATCGAACAAAAAAAAATAACCATTTAATTTAGCCGTTAAATGCATCCACCGTGTTATCATTCCTTATTTAGAAGTGTATTAAACTCAAATCATCAATGATTGTACCGTGCTCTGCTGCACTTTCTGCTTCTCCAACGTGTATTGTTTTCCAATGAATCCATTATTCCTTGCTGTTTCGCACCCGCTACTTGTAAAATCACCATCTTCGGTCATGCTTGATATAAAAAGGCTAGTGTTGCCATTATCCTTCTTGTATCTACTTCCGTGTTATCTTAGATTCTATAGCCTCCACAAAACCAAGTGCCCTTAAAATAACTTTAATTTGTTAGCCCAAACTGATGAGTTTGTGCCTTTTCAACTTAGGGCATTGATCTTGTGCGATTGGTGTCAGGGTTTAGGTGCCGAAGTGCTAAGCACGTTCATCACCATCCATCTTTATAGGTGCTTATTATCTTCACTCCTAGTGATATGGGAATTATCCTTCCTAGTATGGTATCTCTACTAATATGGGAATATATAGTTTTCGGGAATCCTAGTAATATGGGATCAATAAATAGTTTTCGGGATTTCCTAATAGTAAAAACAAATAAATCTATACTATTCTAATATAATTGAAATCCAGAAAAAAAATGTAACTTGTTGACTCGTTTGTTGTACTGAATACGAGATGTATTCCCATTGTCTCGTTAGTAATTTGTTCACCAACGTCTTGTTGATTGTTCGATCCCCACTTTGTGCCTTCCTGCCCGTTTGCAAACTCCGACTTCGACTTCAATCCACAACAAAAACTTTCGATTTTTGATGCTGTTGTTGTTTCTCCCTGTTACTCGAAACAAATAATAAACACCCGGTTTCACTTCTTTCTTCTCCTTGTCGAATTGTTATTGTTTTTTTTTGTACCCACACGAGTTCCAAACAAAAGTCACGGCTCCTGGTTTGGTCCTTGACCACAAACAAAACGCAACCTGCTTCTTCTTTATACCACACTTACACGTTTTCTCCTTGTGTGTTTTCTGATTTCGGTTCCCAACGTATCCTTTGCGTTGCCTTTTTCCTTTTCTACTTCGAAATTCAACAATTTCTACACACACACAAACTTGGTACCAACTTCGGTACTCTACACCGGACCAAACTTATTTTTGATTCTGTTCCACCGAAACAAAAAATCCTTTGCTTCTGATTCTCGTTGTTGTTATTGTTCTCTTCTTGTGTCGTTCCGACACTTCTCCACCACAAAATCTTTTCTTGAGTATCTTCCCTTTATGTGTTCAGTGTAAACTTTCTATCTTTCTCCCACAACAAAGTTCCTTGAGCTTTTTATATTTCGCGTCTTATACTACTTTGTGTCTTGTTTTCAAACCGGTTTTCACAAAGCCTTACCACTCGTTCTCTTAACCAACGAAGTGTATCTTTTCTTGTGTTGCGTTATTTTGTCGACAAAAACCTTAACGCTTCCTATTCTTGTTCCACCGTACCTTGTATTCGACAAGATATCTTCCTTCCCTTCGCTGTCACCAACAAAGTTTTATCCCACCAAATAACGTTTGGTGTTAACGTTTGCAACCTTCACGCAAAATAGATCGTGCACTATCTCCTTTACGTTTTCCTTATTCAAATCGTTTGTTCTTTTGGAAGATCAAGAACCAAACCGCTCACCACTGAAAATCAAGGGGTTTTCTTCTCTTTTCAGCGTGTTCCTCTATGGGCGTTCTTGAGTTTATAGTTTAGTTATACAAAAAACAGGAAAATCGTTTCGTGTATAAAACCCTTGCTCTTTGATGCCAAATGTTGTCTCAAATTTCGGGATCGTTATTATTCAAGTTGCAAAGTTAAAATGAACAAGTATTTCGTCCTAATGTCTAACCAGAGGAATTCGGATACATGTCTTTACTATATATGTTTCTAATCGGCTGCAACAAACTCCGATGTAAACATTCCTTTTTTCTAACCGAATTAACTTAACTTCCCTATGAACTAACTTTTCGGTTATTAAGTTTCTAGATATACATTGTTGGTCCTTTCGTATTATAATATTTACAATGAAATATTAAGAGTAAGATAATTCGTTCACATCTATCTTGACTTGTTTTATCCACATCAATATCAGTTATCTTCGGCTGATATCAGCATCCGTCCCAGAGTAATCAGGACCATTCATCTCTGATCTAGGGTTTGCTTTTGCCCCAGGTCTCAGTACTTGTTTTGTGTTTATCTGATCTAGGGTTTGCGAAACATAAAAGGGCCTGTATTCTACCTTGCTCACGGATTGTCAACATGCCTGATGTATCCATGCTTGCAATCTTCTATTGCTAACTTCTATTGCTTTTTGCTGCGTTCTTTTTTCTCTTGTTGCTCTTCACCCTTGTACTCTTGCTGCTCATTCTCTATTCTGCTTCTTGCTATGATTTCTTGCTAGTTTCCTATTTTAAAACAATCCTTTCTATCTTTCTTGCTGCGTTCTCTTGCTATCTTGCTGCCTTCTCTTGCTATCTTGTTGCATTCTCTTGCTATCTTGCTACATTTTCTTACTATCTTGTTGCGTTCTTTCGCTCTTCTTCTTGCTAATTTCTTGCTTTCAAAAAGCCCTTGCTGCTGCATTTTGCGTGATCAACCTACTGCTGCTTGCTTTTAAACTTTGATGCCTGTTTCCTTAGCTGCCAATCAATCCCTTTAATTTCTTGCTCTCCACACATCGGGTATGAGCCCCATGGCTCTGATACCACATGTAGAAACCAGCTAACACACCTCAATATCACAAATAGCACAACTCTGATGTGGGAAAACACTTTATGTATAGAACAGATGTAAAGGAGATTTATTAAGATGTACTACTGGAATTGCATAGTATATTCAACAAAGGATGGGGATATATATAGCCTTACAAAGTAACTACCTTACATGAAAATAGCACAACCCACTACTACCTAAAGAGCCAATACATGATCAATCTAAAAAAACCTACACGTGCAAATGTATATTACTCAGTTAACTTAGATAGTTTTCAACATGATCATTTGACCATTTTATTTAATTCAAATACTTATACTAAAATACTAATTCAAGATTAAACCCAACAAGCATAAAGGTGGGGTACTTCTCTGTAAATTTCGCATACATCACTTTCATATATAAAGTAGTGAGTTTACTTTTCATATTAGTGAGTTGAATGTGAGGATTACCATCTATATTCTACACGTGGTATCAGAGCTACAAGGCTCATACATGGTGTTGGGCAAAGAAAGAAGGATGAATGCCCTTCCCTATGTATAGGACAGCGAAAGACGAAAACAAGCAGAAGATTTGATCAGCAGCCGGTAAAGCGGCTGACTGAGACCGAAGGGCTGACAACACCCCAAAAGAACGAGGAACACCCTAGGACCCGAGAAAGTTAAGACACCCCCCCCCTACCCCCGCCCATGAGACCGAAGGAGGAACCCGGACATGGGTTGCCTGAGAAAGAAAGTCGATCAAAGTTTCAACAGCAGTCCAACAAACCTTTACTCACCCCCAAAGTAAGTTCAATCACGGTGAACACACACCCCACCCTCCCACTCCCTCTAAAGCAAGAATCGAATGAGAAAGATACCGTTGAATCAAAGGACCAAAGATTCTCAGAAAGACCGAACAAAGTTTTATCTCAAGAAAAAAAGAACACAGCAAGAAAGATAGCAAGGATTGTTTTCTGTAAAGCATGAAAGTAGCAAGAAATCATAGCAAGAAGCAACATAAGGCAAGAACGGGGAGTAAGAAAAGCACACCCCCCACCCCCGCACCCAAAAAATAAAAGTAGATCCAAAACTCCCCACCCCCACGCCCCACCCAAAAGAGTTAATGAGCAACAAGAGCAAGCAAGACAAAAAAAAAACATTTATCAAGAATAGGAGAATCATCCAGGAGGAGCCGAGATGGTAGTGAACGTGTCCAACGGGATGCCATGTTACATGTTACATGTGTTGTGAACAATCAAAAGGGGTTGAGCTAGAAAAGACTTTGGATGTGACCGAGGTGGTGGTCGGGTGTCCAGGAAAGGTCGATAATCAAGATTTTTCAAAACAATGTAATTAAGTGTTGTTGTGAGTGAAGGGTGTGATATAAACGATTAAGGGGGTGATTGTTGGGTTAATCGTTTATTTAACGAATTCACGTATGCATGGATGGAGCAGTTCTAGTTTAATAAGTTTATGGTTTTGTGTGTTTTAGTTAGTAATTCATAGTTTGAATTGGTATGCTAGTTTGACCGATTATTTTGGACATTGAGAGTGCATGGGTCACTACTCAGAAGTGTGTACCGGTTCTTTAGGAAGAGTTAGTGGGTAGTTTCTTTCTTAGTTGTATTCTTGTGAAGTCCATATATAGGCCTCATGTTAGCATAAAGGTGGTGTACTTCTCTGTAAATTTCTCATACATCACTTTCATATATAAAGTAGTGAGTTTAGTTTTCAAATTAGTGAGTTAAATTTGAGGAGTACCATCTATATTCTACACAAAATACTAGATTAAGGCTAGCTTAAAGTTTAAAAAAAACTAGAGATCTCTGAGTTTAATTTCTTGCAAGATATAAATTGACTCATCATAAACGTTCACCCTAGGAATGGTAATTATGAATCTTAATAACTTATAATTTTCACATCTAAAGTGAGTATACCTGCATAACCATATGGTTAAGCCTACAACAATACAGTACTTAGAAGTTTTCATGCATGACTGCACGGAATTCCTTGTAGTTGCATGTCTTGTTCTGGGAAGAGTTGGTTCCTAGGTGGTTCTCTTCTTGATGTGCTTGCAGCATGAGTCACAGCGGCAGCTGCGAGTGCTTCAGCAACTCTTGTGGCAATGAGCTGGTTGAGCATCTGAGTGTCAATGCCACTGTTGATATCCACATTGTTTCGGTTGGTCAAACGGTTGAATGGAGGTTTTCGGTTGCAGTTGGCGTGTCCGGCGGGTGAAATTTTCTATTAAGGACGGCGACAATGAGAAATGAAGTTTTGAAGCATTGAAGACGTATATGCGTAAAGATAGTCACGTTACTACAAATGGGCATGTCTTTTGAAATCAATACTGTTATTATTCGCAAACACAATGTTTATTTCAAAGAGTACGGGGATACAAGAGTCCACTAGCTGTGACAAACCCATAGCTTAGTGGTTATACAAAGACAGGAATAAAACTAGTTGTGGTTTACGTAGATTTTGCCTGGATCACTTCCTCGAGTGCTCCATCCTTTCTGTCGTGCTGCTCACTGAGATTACTGCACGATCCTCCGCATTTCTCACACATCTGTCTAAAGTTGAGAATCAAATTGATCATCCGTAGTGTCTCCATCGAAACTTTCCTCAACTCGGAGACTTTACATCCACAGTGTCATGAAGGCTTCTACGCTCTTCCCAAACGGCATTTGGGTAACAGTACATGATCCTCGAGATGGTATGCAATTAGTCTCTAAGGCGCGTTTATTTGTGCCCATCACGTCAAGGCTGTCTCAGGTACATGCACCGAATTCTGACCAGTTTATGTTAGAGCTTCCTTTCTCTGGGTGGAGTTCGTTTCAGTAACCATCCGCTGGTAAGCAGCCATCATGAATGGGGATGAAGGTGAGGGTGGTGGAGTAAGAGGGTCAAGTTGATAATTCATCAAGATTGACAGCAGGAATTTCTGGCATGTTTAGCAAGATTATCGATCAATATGGTGGGAAATTGATATTCACGAGCGGTTACGTCAGATAGGTTTGGGGGAAAATGGAGATAAGACGAAAAAAAATAAGTAATTCTAGAGTAGGACGTCTCCTGTGGTACACCTGAGGAAGTGTGTCGAGGAGTCTGGGAGGTACCAGTGTAGTGTTATCGGTGTGTCTCAATTTCAGCGAGTTGAATATGTCGTGAGACAAGTAAATATGAATACGGCTTCTAGATCTATTTCAAATACGCGTTAGTTAAGCCTGTTTTAATGCACTTGCAACCCATAATAAGTATATGTATATGTTTGATACACATGTACCCAATTAATGTATTGTTATCTCATATATGTCTATTTCACATGTATCCCAATTTAATATATAATGTACTCTTTGATTCTGTTGCTTCCTATGCTACCCCAAATGAGAAGGCCCGCAATGACAGACAATAGAAGCATAATAAGCTAATGATAAGCAGATCAAGTAGTTATAGTTCCTAGTGCTACCTAATTGCAACCTAGTTCTCTAATATCAGAAGTCTTGATACCAATCTGTCACACCCTAAAATATCAGGAGTATAATGGAACTGAAGGGCGTGACTGTCATGATTTATATCAGACTTCTGTATAGCTGATGATCTAGACATCGTGTGATCTACTTACCTCTTTCCATTCTGTAGATTGATTTGTAGAAGTAGAAATGTAGATGACGCTATTGAAGATAAGATGGCATAGTAAGTAGTGATAAATGTTATAGTTGTGAAGAGTATCAGCGGGGACCGCAGAAAATCCAATACAAGATCTGACTAACTCTCAAAGAAAAGATACAATAGGATGTAATGGTAAAGTCGAATGTCTGATGTGTTGTGTCTTAAAAACAATCGCGTACTCCCTGCAGCACGAGCTAGTACCGGATGCAGAGCATAAGATCATATATAAATAGACATCTGCGCAGTCTATCGCTAACGTAATACCTGCGATGGTGAGAGTAATGTGTATGAAATTGTCTCTAGAAGTAACAGATAAGTTGCGTTCTCTCCCTCTACGTTAGAGTGAGTTGCTCTCACAGTAGATAGTACCGTCATATTCCGCGTGTGACTCATGCACACAACAGAAGTGTAAGGAACGTGTTTATGAGAATCGACATAGATTGTGAAGGTGCTCACCAGCTGCCTGACTATGCACAAAGATAGATCAGTCACAACGTCATATAAATTGCAAATTTGAACTACTTGTCTAGCTCATGACACCGGAAGCGTTTAACAATTATATACCCAACCATGAACAATGAATCGCCCTTGCGGTGTCTAACCCGGCGACACCCATAGTCTGACTCAATGAAACTGTGTTTGCTTGACTAATGTTAGTCCAAGACAAAACAGGAGGCTTGTCAATCCTGATAGATCTATCCCTACATTTGCGCACACAAGATTGACGTTCATGATGAAATCGGGCAAATATAGCAACTTGGTTAAATCCGGGCCTTAGGACCACCATTCAGTAATGAGTAATATGTACTTGTTATGTCTACACGTTTAAAATAAGCGTTGTTCTCACCCAAAAGATGATTTAAACAGTAGATTGGGGCTATGAAAACTCACCTTGACGGTTAATCGTTGGAGATTGGAAAGGAAATTAAGGCACGTCAATTGGAGACTCTCCGTCAAACACTAAGTAATTAATAAAAAATTACTGTGTTTACAATCTAAAATTACTGTATGTAATTAATTATGAAATTGAGTCACGGGTATTTGTTCGTTTAGGAATTAACGTCTTTACGTTTTCAAAGTGTTGATTAAACCGTTGGCTCTAGGGATGGCTTTATGGTTTTAAATATCTATACAGAAATCTATATGTTATCGAATCGAAAGTTATATATCACGAGATCCATGTGACTTTATATATCTAAGAAAATTACAAAGCATTTATTAGGTAAGTTACTTAAGTATACATATATTTTCTTCCGTGTGTCTTATCATTTTATATAGTCTATATAAAACATTGATTTACTCATAATTGAAAATACAATAAAGAGCATATACATGAATATTATTGTTATATCTATTTGTGGTGGTCACAAATACGGGACCCTATTTTTAAGTTTACGTTGCAAATTTGGTCCCCGGGCTAGGACGAAACCTGCAATTTGGGCAAACCACAGGGACCAAAAATGCAACCCAAAAGGACCAAACCTGCAACCCAAACTTGAAAAAAGGGACCATCACTGTAATTTTGAAAGTTAGGGTCCTAAACCTGCAATTTGGCCATACCACAGGGACCAAAAATGCAATTTACCCTTAAGTAAACAATTCATAAAAAGCAAATTATATAGTCTAAAAAGGATTACCTGTCTCGATTATAATATAATGATTTGATGATAAGTAAACAATTCATAAAAAGCAAACTATATAGTCGAAAAACACATGGATTACCTGTTTCTGTGAATTATAATATAATGATTTGATGAGGGGTTTCTTCTTTGCTTTGTAGAGTACTTCGTTATTCTGATCATTGTGTTTGCTTCGTTAATGTGATGAGGTTGATTCTCAGTTTTTGTTTAATCGTTGATATAGTTGTAAAACATATTTTTACTTTTTTTGTATTTTTTTATTATAAAACATTTTTAAAGGCCTTAAGTTTATGAATAATACTAAGAGCAACATGTATAAGAAGGGCAAGTTTAATGATGACATCGCTGTCATCATGACTCTTGAACTGATGTCGTTCAATTGACGCTAAGAAATTATGTTTTATTTCCTTTGAACTGAGACACACGTAGCAATCCATTCGTTTTAAAAACGATATTGCGGGAAAATGTCTTCCATACGTTATTAAGAAACTACCAAATTAGTTCTTCTTACTTCTTACATCACATGGGTTGGTATGAACTAAAAAAAATTATCTAGACTATAGACAAACTCACAAAACAATATAGTAAAATTATCATGACTGTGAGGCATAAAGTAGTTTTTGAGTGTTTACGTGTATCACATGTTCATGATTTTCTACTAGCTATCATCATAGATGGGTTAGGTCAACATATGTCATCGGTATAATATCGTACTGTCCTTAAGTATCGCTTCATGATTTCATTATTTTCGGTTGATGAGATATGCTTAGTTTGTCGCAAGGCATGTTTGGATTCCTTTGGGGAACATGCGATTCATTGTAAAGAGCTTTCGGGCTTCAAGTACCGACACGATATGGTTGGGGTGTCCTTTTTGACGTATGTAGGTGTGCTGGGATATCTGCCAAGAAAGAAGCACATGTGAACTATTTGAATGAACCGATGGATGGAAGATCCATACTCAGACCAGCGGACATTTTATTTTTGAATGGTTTAGAGAGAAACATGCTTGTATCGATTTGACCATGGTTTCTCCTCTCGTGGGTTTGAGTAGTCAGGATTTTACAGTGGGATAGGTTGCTTTTAAATCCGTCTCGTGCAAAGTGACAAAACACGAGAAAGCAGGCATTAAAATCAACACGTGTTTGTTCCTTTCGCGTTCGATACCTTTGGTTTCCTTGCACCCGAGGCTGTGGAGCTCCTCAACACAGTTCAAGGAGTCATGCATAGTAATGTTATGACTCTCATATCCACAAATATTGTTTTTAAAAGAATTAGTTTTGCAATTCGAAAAGGGCTAGTGACGCGGCTCGGTGACAATAGTAGCTCCTAATAATTAGAATGACCTTCAAACATGAATATGGTTTACGTTGAATATTATAACACATATGTAACAAACTTGTTAACACACAAGACAAGAGGATAATCTGTGATAACATTTCTTTCTTTAAAACTTTACCATTGCGATAACGTAATTGAAAAAGCCACCACTTTTTTTGAACTGCTTTTTGTGTTATTAATGTTACACCCATTAAATTTAATTCATATAGGTGTTAGCGTAGGTATAGAAACATCTTTTATATAATAAAAGAATTACACCATTTCGAAATTTTTTATCAGATTGAATCTTATGTGAAAATAAATTGGACCAATCAGAATGCTTGATTTTGCCACGTAGGCAAAATCGTGCGATCTGATTGGTCAATAAAAAGTCAAAATTGAATCAATTTGATGGAGAAAAAAAACACATAAAAATATATGTGTCAAATTTGTGAAAACAAAAACTTGAAAAAAGAAGAGATAATTAATAAAACTTTAGTAGTTTAATTTTAAATAAATTATATGAAGTTAAAAGTGTAAATTTATAAATTTACAAGTTTTATTATAACTTTAAAAAATAAACAAATAACCCATTAAACTATAAACCTCTAGACTTTATATTTTAAAATACAACAAACGTAAACAATTTCTTACTTCCAAACAAAGATTTAACATTATCTAATCACATCTCAAATCTACCCGAAGAGTTTTTGGTAGATTTTTCATTGTCGGCCTGAAATCATGTTGTACAACCGAAGCACATCGAAGGTTCACTTGACCCGACTCCGGGCTACCTAAAAGGGTTGTTTCGCTGGGATTAGTTGGCTCACAATGTCAAGTCAAAAAACAAGTAAATCAAAAGCAAAAAATTAGTAATCATCCTCAAATTCATATACTACGTAATATATAAAAGATTTAATGAATCTATTATCTTCATATATTTCGATAATACTCTATAACATAACTTATAAAACAGAAAAAATATATATATGTAGTTAAAAAAACATAATGTCTAAGCCCCGTGCGTGCACGGGTTAAAATTAGTTATACCATGTAGTTAATCAACTTCAATTAATTAATAAATTTATCTATCCATTATGCGTTGGTCATATATCATTATAATTAAATAAATCAACGTGGTGGTAATAAAGGAGGAGAGATATAGACAATCATACTGAGTGCTGGGAACGGTCGTGCCGTAGGGCTCGTGCCGTTCTCAAAAATTCTCAAAAAGTGATGACACGTCAGCAAAATGCTCCACGGCACCAAGAAAGGAATGGCACCACATTTTGTGGGGCATCCGTTGGCATGAGAAAATGTGGTGCCGTTGGTACACATATACCCTACTAAATCACAAAAAGACAAAAAAAAAACAACGGCGCGAGAATGGCACCACCACTAGAGTGGTGAGCCGTTCGGTTTCTCGTGCCGTTCTCAACGGCGCTGGCTGTTATGTATGGCGCGAGAGAGAATGGCACCACCACTGGAGTGGTGAGCCGTTCGATTTTCTCGTGCCGTTCTTTGGCACCAGAGAATGGCACCACCGTTCCCTACACAAGTAAAAAGTTTGCTTTCAGAGGATCTCCGGCCAGGGACAGACCTACATGGATGCCGGGTGTGGCCCGTTATGAAGTGTAGTTTTTGTTCAAAAAGTGTAATTTTTTGTATGTGCAACGCCCAACATTTGTCCTACTAGGGGTGAGCATCGGTTCAAAACCGAACCGAAAACCGAGTTTGAGGAAAAACATGAACCGAAACCGAGCCGAAGTTTATCGAAAAAAACCGAAACCGAACCGAGCTGACAAAAACCGAACCGAATAGATAGTTTAGGCGTATTTTTCTTTGTTTTAACCCGAACCGAACCGAACCGATTAAAACCGAAATAAATATACAAAACTGAAACCGAACCGAATAAGGTCGGTTCGATTCGGTTTCGGCTCGGTTTCCGTCGATTCGTCGGTTCGGGTCGGTTTTCGGGTGGGTTTGCTCAGCCTTATGTGCTACTATTCTTTATAGTGCAACTTTCCTTAGCTCAAAGATTATTTATGATGCGAATTTTAGTACTTATGAAATGAAAAATATTTGTGTAACACCCTTTCGAAAATCCTGGGTCCGTCATTGCCTCCGACCTTGCAAGGAGTGGGAATTAAACCCTTGATCTTTGTCTCTAGAGGAATGATGTTTTCCGACTAATCCAACCCCATTTGTTTCATATATCATTATCAAAAGATGAAATATTCTAATTGGTTTGTGTCACTATATGTTATTCCCTTCGTTCCAATTTACTTGTTCACTTTGGATTTTTGAAGTTTTTTTTTCTTCAACTTTACTCTTAAATTGTTTTTATTTTTTTTATATAATACTTAAGCAAAATATATGAATAAATTGAGTTTTAAATGTATTTTCATTGATATAATTGTCATCAAGTATTAAGGTCAAATTGAGTTTTAAATGTATTTTCATTGATATAACTCAAAAATAATAATTTAAGGTCAAATTGAAAAAAAGGACTTTAAAAGTAAAAAATGAACAAATAAATTGAGACGAAGAGAGTACTAAAGAGTCAAAAGCTCTATCCAGGAAATGTTATGAAAACAATTTGCCAATACTAAACAAAAGTGATTTTTGTTTAATTTTTTCTTTGCAAGAATTTGATTTGATTTTTATTATTTAAAATTAAAAACAGATTTTAAATATTAACAAAAATGAATTGTTTGCAATGAATAAAATGTTTCTTAAGTAAAATAAGTATCTTTGGAAAAAAAAAGTTGAGTTAGATGGTAGGAAGTTGGTAACACTATTGTTTGTTTGGTATTGCTCTAAAATTAACAGTACGTTTGTACATTTTTGTTGTCTACTATTAAAAATACATAAGTGAGTTTGATCTACAATTATAATAATTAACTGATTCTTTGGCCATCTAAAGAATTGCATGCTTGCATGAATTTTGTGTTAGACTAGCAGGGTATCCGTGCGTTGCCGCAATGTGTACTGGAGCTACAGAGATCCTAAAGGGAATATTCAAGGGTCGTTCTCTCTCGCGCAATTACATATGTGGAAAGATTATTTTCCAAGCGATTTACAGATTTGGAGTTATTATGGCAATGTAAAAGAAACTATTCTCCTACACAATGCATTAAAGAGACGAACAAAGAATACCGGTTAGATCTCTTTGCATTTGTGGTACGTTTCAACGGGTGTTCGGCTTCGTCCATGGGAGGTTTTTTTTTAGGCGTCGCGTTGGGATCTCCCTTCTGATTTCAGCAGCCGTCGGTTTTTTGCGTGTTTGTTTTGTATCGTTAGAACTTATTCTGTTTCTTTTTTCTTTTGTCTGTTGGATCGATTTGCGTGTGACTTTTTCTTGCTAGCTTCTTACTAGCATTTTTTAATAAAATTTCTAATTGCCGTTCAAAAAAAAAAAAAAAAAAAAAAAAAAAAAATCAACTAAAAGAGACTTTATATCTATAACGACACCAATAAAAAGAGCGAGACACCACATCTTAAAAAATAACCGTCTTTGAAGGAAACTCCGAACGAAATATACATTTATTACGGAAACTCCAAATATGCCACCACATCACATAACACCACACCTTTGAAAATATGCTTATACTTAATCGAAAGCCAAAGATTCTAAATCCAATCCAACCACTCTTCATAAGAAGACACCTCCGTATATGTAACATCCCACCAATGAGAGATTTTACACAATATATCTCTAGCAATGTAGCATGTGAAGAAAATATGCCTAGTCGATTCCACCGCCTTACCACACATAGGACAAAGAATATAAAGCATACTTGGCCCATAAGAAAGCGTTATCGAGGAGTTGTCTAGATCCTCCTACATAAGGAGGCGGCGAAGACCCTACCGGAATTCTCACAGCATTTAATCCACTTTGTCGAATAGAGTTGAGATCAATGTAGACAAGTAAATATTTAATGAACAAATCATACTCATTTATTTTTTCATCAAAATATAAAAACCTCACTTTTCACTCTTTTTTAAAAATTAAATACTGTATAACTTGCAAACGGTGAATCGTCAAACGACAAAAAAATACATCATTGCGACGAGTAATTTTTTTTATCTTCCAGTAGATGGGCACTTCGATATACTTTCGACAAACTTTTTTTCAATTATTTTTTCAGCCACATCGGAAAAAATCACATGTGATTTGTGATGCAAATCACATGTGCTTTTTTTATACGCAACTAAAAAAAATCAAAAAAGTTCATCGAAAGTATATATAAGTGACCCTTTATAGAAAGATGATTTAATCCTCTTTGCGATGGTATGTTTTGTTTTGCGTGACAATTAACGATTTGTGAGATATTTAATTTTTAAAAAGGAGATGAAAAGTGAATTTTTTTAATTTGATGAAAAAAATAGATAAATATGATTTGTTCATTTGATCTTTACTAAATTTTGAATATATATCGAAAATCTAATTCTACTATGTATGTGCTCCAAGCCTCCAATGATTCCATAAACAATAAAGTAAATTTAAACCCAAAAATTGTTAACACAACTAATGAAACTTAGATGGTGTAAGAACATATTTTCATGTTAACCTATTAGTTAAGTGAACATTTTTTTATAGCAAAAGTGAACATAACAAGTCAATAGTCAATAATAATCTGCTCTTTGATATTTTTTTTGAAATGATATTGACTTGTATGACTTGGAGCTGATGGAAATGTTTATGGGATGTTCATTTTATATTTTATCTCATCGGTCATATTTCATTAATGAATTGGGATTTTTTAAAGTTTATTTTTTTGAACGGCAACTTTATTAGAACAAAACACTAGCAAGGAGCTAGAGACAAAATTACAAAGAAATCAAATAGAAATAACTTGTACCGGTCATGTGCATATGAACATTAGAGGATCCCAATCTTCATACATAGTTATCTGATTTTTTTGTGTGATTGATGACTGCAATAGCAATGGTAAATTAGTAACCCACAGAGTAATTAAAAGACCGTGTTTTAATAAAATAAAAAGAAATTAAATTGGCCGGACATCAAACCAGTTTTTAAACGGTATAATTTGTGGTGCTTTGTTAGGACCATAACCATTTGTCAATTGGTACTATCCTGTCATACTTTTAGTAATCGTCATACTAAAAACCAAACCCGTCTCCGTGTGCTTATGCAGTCACGAGATCTTCTGTTGTTGCCTATATTCATATGAAACGTCACAAGCACGAGAATTAGTAGCCTTTTTCTTGTATATTTTTATAATAAATCACGTTTAGAAATAAACGAGTTTGCAAATGACATGCGCATTGCGGCGATAGCTAACGGTTTTACGTTTCCAATTTAAAAATGAAAAACGAATGGGTACATTCATATATCCGTAACAAATATTTCATACAAATGTAATGTACATATTTCACGTATCAATACAACAATCTTCTGACAGTAAAAATTGTTGAGCAAGCAACTTTGTACGCAGACCCGCATTTTGCAATATCATTCCTTTTTTTTGCAAGTTCGTTGGGTCTCATGGTGTCTTTGAAATCCGATGCACTATATAATAGCTGAATCACAATTCGGTAAAGTTTATTTATTAAGTCTACATATACAAATTATTTAGGTTTTATACAATCTGTAAATCGAAATAGACTTTCAAATACATACCTGCCTATAGTTTTCGATCACGCTTCTTGCGTCGTCACTCAAGTGGTTCATGAAGAAGAGATATTTAAATATACCGCTAAGGGTTTATGTATAACTGTCAACGTACAGTAAACGAACATGATAACTGATTTCTACATATTGGGCACACGTGAAAGTGAGAAAACCCAATGCAGATTCAAAAAAACATCCCTAGCGTCCAGCCAGAAGCCAACAACCAGCCGAATGTAGTTTTAGTTACCAAACGGGTGTCCTTGAATTTTGACATGGACGCTAAAGATGTTCAGTGGAATTAATATCCACAACATCAACACCAAACACAAATCAACCTCGCACATGCAATCGAGTTCAACCTCGTACATGCAATCCGAATCGACCAACACACCGCACTAATTAATTATCATCCTCAACATTATCACCAATCCTTCACAACATTAACACCAAACTCAAATCAACCTCGTACATGCAATCGATATTAGACAACACACTGCAAACACCAACTTCGATATTAGATTTTGTGTACGTAGTGTTGTCGAGAAAACACAGATGTCAACACTGAATAACACGTATCGAAAACGACCGATATGTGTTATACTACCAAACAATAGGCCCACTCAATTAAATAGCCCGACCTGTTTTATTTTGTCGCCATTATTTTTCATCTTTATCTTTATGCATGAATTTATTGTTTGGTGCTTTAAAATTGGCTCCATAGTTGGATCATCAGATTCAGATTCTTTAAAAATACCCGCGTCTTCATATTAACTAAATTAAAAGCCAAGGGTGTGGACAAAGGAAAACAAACGAGTGACCATCTTTTGCCCATTTCCTTGCCTTATTTGGGGAAAACAAAATATTTAGTTTTTACAGGAGTTAAGTCCCGAGAGATGGTAGGTATAAAAAGCTGATTTTAATGAGAGAGAAAAATATAATTATTAAACAAAATTATTTTAATGAGATGGTAGATATCATTATTAAAAGTTATTTTATTCTTTTTAAAGGATTAAAAACTTATTAATAATCAATTACAAACAAGGTTTATTAAGTTTTCACGATAATATTATACGTGTATAATGATAAATTACACTATAAAAAAGTTACAACTTAAAAACATGACATTAAACAAGTTTCTATAATAGCAATTTTGCATTTTTGCAATATTACAAAGATAAAAAATTAACAATATTAGAGAAGTACTTTTTTATTACGTAAATAGTACTCCCTCCGTCTCATTTTATTGTCCACGTTTTCTTTTTGGGATGTCCCAATTTAATTGTCCACTACTAAAAATAGATAGGGAAGTTTCATCAAGTTTACTATATTACACTTGTTTGAAATTATTATTACAAACTTTAAAAAAGACTTTAATTAATTAGTTAAGGGTAAAACTGTCATTCTGTCAAAAAGTAAGAAAGAGAAAGCATTAATAAATGCACTTTTCTTAAACTGTGTATTTTTTTGTCGGGAGACAATAATTTTGGGACGGAGGGAGTAACAAAATACTATATAAATATATATATAATATATTTTTATAGGAATGTGATCATGAGAAAACCCTATTTTGGTGGAAAACCTAGAAAATCCATCCATCACCGTTGGATCAAGTCTTCTTCCCTTCCCTTTTTCCACACCAAACTATAGGGGGTTGTTTTTTAACTTTCTTTATTCTTTAAGGGTGAGATTGTATTTCATTTAATTTTATATATTTATATAAACTTATATTTTTATTAATTTAAAAAAATCTCAAAAAAATCCAAAAATTAATAAAAAAATCCAAACACTTTTAAAAAAAATCCTATTTTTTTCCGAAAGTTTAAAATTTGAAAATTAAAAAAAAAACGAAAATTAAAAAAAATGAAAATTAGAAGAAAAATAATTTCGAAAATTTTGAAAAATAGAAAAAAAATAATTTTGAAAATTAGAAAATTAGAAAAAAACTTATTTCGAAAACTGGAAAAATCTTTTTTTTCGAAAAAAATCAATATTTTTGAAAATACGAAAAAAAGTTAGAAATTTTGAAAAATAGTTCAAAAATTTGGAAAAAATTTCAAAAATTTGAAAAAAAGGTCGATATTTTTTTAAAACTTGAAAAAATGTTCGAAAATATGAAAAAAAATCAAAAATTGGAAAAAAAATCGATTATTTTCAAATCGAAAATTTGAAAAAAAGTTCGAAAATTAGAAAAAAAATAATTTTGAAAATTTGAAAAAAAAATATTTCAAAAAACAATATTTTTGAAAATTCGAAAAAAAGTTCGAAAATTTGGAAAAAAGTAGATATTTTTTTAAAAAATTTGAAAAAAAGTCCAAAAACAAAGAATTGTTTTTTGAAAATATGAAAAAAAAAAATTCAAAAATTAGAAAAAAAGTTTGAAAATTTGAAAGAAAATCGATATTTTTCAAATCGAGAATTTTGAAAAGAAGTTCGAAAATTTGAAAAAAATTCAAAAATTTGAAGAAAAGTTCTAAAATCCTAAAAACCGAAAAACAAATCGATTTTTTTTTAAATTTGAAAAAAAGTTAAATAATTTGAAAAAAAAATCCGAAAATTTTAAATAAAAATTCCAAAAAAAAAATTTCGATATTTTTTTCACGTAAATTTCTTTTCACAAACTTTTTTTCGATAAGTATGCATTTTAGTTCATTTGTTTGAGGTACTTTAGGGCATCCGTTTGAAAACAAACAAATGTTGTAATTTGTATATTAAGAGATGTTGAAACACATATTTTTGATGCACTAATTATACAAACAAACATTGTGACAATTCGTGTGATGCCCCAATCATATTAACAGATGCCCTTATCATAACAATAATCGATAACCGATTATGATTACACGTTACCTTAAACATACAAATAAATGCCCTAAACATACACAATGATGCCTTAATGTTCATACAAATGGATGCACCAAACAAAACAAACAAATGCCCTATCTTAACATGATGCTCTTATCATACTAAGAGATGCCCTAACACATATTTTGGATGCAACATACACAATGATGCCCTAATGTTCATACAAATGGATGCCGTAAACAAAACAAAAAGATGCCATAACTTAACATGATGCTCTTATCATACTAAGAGATACCGTAACACATATTTTGGATGCACTAATTATACAAACAAACGTTGTAAAAATTCGTGTGATGCCCTAATCAAACTAACAGATGCACTTATCATAACAATAATTGACAACTGATTATGATTACACGTTACCCTAAACAAACAAATAGATGCCCTAAACATACACAATGATGCCCTAATGTTCATACAAATGGATGCACTAAACAAAACAAACAAATGCCCTTATCATAACAATAATCGATAACTGATTCTGATTACACGTTACCCCTAAAAGTTCTCCCAATGTTAAATGCACCATGGTCAACTTATGACCAGAAATTCAAGGTGGGGATTGTCAGTCCCGATAGATCTATCCACAACACTCGCGCTTACAACAATAGTAATTAACGGTTCATGATTGGTAGGGACTTAATTGGCAATACGGTAACTTAGGCAATAATATTCAGGCAATAATCTGGATAACATACAATTTAAAACACTTGTGTCCGTAGTAAAACAAGCATGTAATTTCACCCTGTAGAGTTTGTAAAACAAGTAGATGGAAAATGGGCTATGAACTCACCTCGGAAGTGAAATGAAGAATAAGTCGAGTGAATGACTGAAAACGGGTCACTGAAGTATCCGAAAGCAACCTAAGTAAATATGGGTCGTATGAGTACTAAGTACTTATAACATATATAATTCTATATAGCTATATCACCATCTAATCATCTTAGTGTAATCATATTTATAAAGTAAAAACATTTATAAATATCCCAATAGTAAAAACGACGCAATTTCTTCGTTTTAAGTCCGTTTCTTATGTCCATGCTTTCGTATTAAGACGAGTTATCAAAATACTGGTGAACAATACTTTTTACTGTTCATGGAGTTTTATAAAATTATTCGTCGTAAACCTGTAAACGTCGTATTTATTCGTTTTAGCTTTGTTTTTAGTGATTATTTCGAGCACGTCTTCGTAATTAAAAATTCTATCTATTTAATGATGTTTTCAAAATGTTATTTACTGATGTGAACAGTCACTTTTATAAAAATAGTTTTATAAAAGTATTTATTGTTGTAAACTCGCGTAATTCATAACTCCTTCGTTATTAATCAAAAAATTATGATTCTTAATGTTTTGAAATCCTAAAATTATATACTTACTGATAAAAATATAAACATATGTTTATATTTTTATTAGTCACGCCTTGAAATACGCCATGGCTTCGCAAAGGCTCCTAAGGCTAGGAGGCGGGGCTATCCGCCTACGCCACGCTTGCCTCACTCTATTTTAAACATGTGTAATAGCCATAGAACACACCGAATACCCCGATTGGATTTTCAGACTATATGGATGATGTGTAAACCAAGTAAATTACCACTTTTTAATATGTTAAATTTCATAAAAATTTAACTTTTTTTAAAATAATTTAATTGTTAATAACCTTTTTAATTATAAATGATTGCATCTTTTGAGACTAATTTAAATCATTAATGTCAATATATCACTAATTAAAAAAATTTAAATTTGGAGCCAAATTGCACCCAAAATTTTTAAACTCACATAGGAAGATAAACGGTTTTCTTTTTCCCCTTTTCATCATTAATCCCTTTTTTATCTCCCAAAAAAAGGCTGCAAAAGACCAAAACAGAATAATAACATCTCTTTTAACAACAATAATTACCATTTTACTTATTTTCTTTACACATTAGCTGCTAAGAGTATCATGGACCACACAGCCATACATATCTTGCTCATTTGGCTAATTATGATAGTGATAATGAAATTGAAAATGACGATTTAGGATATCATTCAGAGGAGTATTTTGATGATGCACATGAGGATTATGAAAACAACCATTCAAATGGGAATAGTAGTTAAAGAGGGGCGATAACCATTGTTATATAAGTAACTCGCATGGATATAAGAAAACCCAAGGATAAAGGCTGAGTGTAACCTTTGATTGCGTTGAATATGGATATCAGGAACACACAGAGAATTGTTTTTGAGTTTTAGAGACATGGGTCGTGAGCATATATGATTGAAGATTCTAGCATGAAAAACAATGTAGGTTTAGAAGCAAGAGATAAACTATGTGATAAAATCACTATACACATTTTAATATTTTTTGAACCCCAATACTACATAAGTTTATCCTGCATTACATTATGTGCAACGAATGATCACAACATTCTGTAACCTTTGCACTCGATACTTTGATGTTGACTTGACAATTCAGAAAGCTTGGTAATGAATCGTCTTGTCAACTTTCTAAGGATTTTCAGAACGAAAATTAAGACGAACATACATAGTGCCCAACCAGAAACACCTTCAAAGCTAAATGAAGTCCCAACGAAGTAACTGCAATTTTAAAAGCCTGAAGAATGGGTCAATTTTGTAAAGTACACGAACCCAGCTTAAAAGGATTTAATTAGTAATTTTTATTTAAGTCCATAATATCATTCATAATTTGTGTTTTCATATACATAACATCTTAACGCCCTTTATGAATTTTGAGTTGCAAGGTGAAATCAGCTGTAGTAAAAAATGTCGCATTCCAAGTGTCTTATCTTCATACAATAGAACGAGGTGGGATACCACCATGTGAAAGAGCAAATGTAAGATTACACATTTGCACAATTGCATTTCATATCATCATACGTTTAAACCGGTTTTTATAACTTACATTGTATTAATTGTATGTTATAAGATTGAAAAAAAAGAAATTGAACAAGATGAAGAACCCACCCGTGGTACTGTAGTATATTGGATATCATAACACAAGCATGGATGATTGGGTTGGCTAATTATCTAGAGAGAGAAAGTGAGGTTTCTAGTGAGAGAAAATGTAATAGCATGAAATGTGATAAAAAGAACAACCAACCCCTTCCCATGGCTGGAAAAGGGATTATATACAATGTTTGTGAGCTTTAGGGCTTGGGAAAAGGGCTTACACTTTGGTACAAGACACGTCCCAAATACCGAAAGCCATACTCTACTTTCTACCTACTAGTTATGCTATACTAACAAAAAAAAAATAAACGAATACACGGGGGTGACCGAGTCTTTTTCATAATCCTAACAATCTCCCCTTAATGGAGGTCACCCCATAAAATACAATTTGAATAATAGCATTCTATGAGTTGATCTTTGACTCTATCTATCGTAACTTTGATTCTCATCATTGACTTCATTGTACAACTTGTAGTGATCCTGAGCTTTGTTCCTTAGACTTGTGTGATCTTCGAGCTTTCTTTGATATCATCAGCCACAGTAAATCTCTAAATCATCCCTTGTTGTGAAGTGTTGCCTTTAAGTGATGTT
Organism: Tanacetum coccineum; assembly: GCA_026074375.1. Taxonomy (NCBI): domain Eukaryota; kingdom Viridiplantae; phylum Streptophyta; class Magnoliopsida; order Asterales; family Asteraceae; genus Tanacetum; species Tanacetum coccineum. The sequence continues at coordinate 22,301 of BQNB010027229.1, read as the reverse complement.
GTGACCTTCGGCTACCCTGCATGCTCACACACTTTTCTTGATCATGATACTACTTCTCAGAGTTGCGGAAGCTGTGTTGTAGGTCATTCAGTTGTCATGATGTCTTTACTTGGAAACATTAAGTATGAGCATTGGGTGGTGAATTGAATCCACTGGAACGAGGTATCTCCATTTCCATCTTTGCTTGCTCCTATAATAAAACAGTTAGCAATAAAGCTTGTGGGCGAATATGGCTTTGTCATTCGCCTGAGTCTGGTTGGATTAACCTCCAGATCCGTGAGGACCGACCTGTGATCAGGTAGATTCCTCTTAAGAGGAATCTCCTTGACAGGATTTCTAGTATAAGTATTGGATCATCAAATGTATAGCCATCATAATTACCATACTTTCTTGTTCTCTTTATCGGAACGTCTCAAAGCAGACAACTCGATAAGAGTGAATCGGTTAGTTACTGTCTTACCGATTAAAAGATAAAAATTGATTTGAAAATCAATCGACATGTTCTGAGAAGTAATTATTTGTGACACATCGATAGTGTTTTATACCAAAATAAAATTTCAACTGAAACAATATACTTTTGTTTTGAAAGATATACACAGTCAATGTGCTAGAAAATCAGTTGTTGAGCACATCGAAAGGTTTTTCAAAAGCTATTCGTCAATTCACTGCCTGGAACAAGTTTGATTCATAAAGAATCGCACCATCGTTGCTTTCCATTTGTCACAAGTTTAATCCATAGTGGATCTCACATGTCACCTACCAAGAGCTTGTTTGATGTTGGCTCTAGAAGGATTTCTATCTTCATTGTGAGTACTTTCGTATCACTCGGATGTTCTGGCAATACCATGAGGATAATGCGTAGGACTCTTAAGATCTTTACTTGTTATCACATTGTGAGATGAGCAAGCATAGTTTGTATTGGTGTCCTAACAAGATTTATGGATGATCTCATGGCTCTAGACTCAATAGTGCATTTTTGGTTTTTAGTAGTCGGAGGCTGGAGCAGACTGCCACCTTTTCAATATCATCTAACTCGGAGTGAGAGAGATGATAAAAATGTATTGATCTCCATGAGAAATGAAACAAGAATCCTTTAAGGGATCTTGAGTGGCTAGGGAGGGTTGTGCAGCGTATCACTGGGTCCATGATACTTGTCTTCAATGTCAGCAATCAACCATGTGATTCTGACAGCATATGTAGTAACCCGGTTTCTGCCTAAGGTTTAAGTAGGGCTGCTTTCTTTTCACCCTTTATCTTAGCATTTCTTTTTCATTCTTCAATCCCTTCAGTGCTTACCGAGATTTCATTACTAGAACCTTATTGGGTGTGTTCCAGTACTAGCTCCATCTCAGTCCGCACTATTTCCTTATTCTCACATTACTCCTTTTATAATCATACCTAAGGACTTCTACACTAACTAGTGGATTGTGCACGCAAGATTATACGCTACAGGGGCAATAGTTTCCTGTGTATTAGCTGGCAACCAGTATAACACCCTGTGTTTTCAAGTCATTGACGACGTCGATAAATCTACTATTTATTTTTAGTGTTGTACGCGTTTGCTTTAAATCATAAATGTTAAGCTAAATCGCGTAAGCTAAAAATTAACGTTTAATATAAACGGACATCAAACAATTAAATGTTTACATCATTCAAGGGTTATATAATTATTTTGAGGATAATTATTAACCTTGTTCATTTTATTTTTATCGGATACGTAAAGTGTACAGTAGTCAGTTTAGGATTTTAATTATTTAAATTTACGTTCAATTTAAATCAGTAAAATTTGGCATTTTTATATTTTAGTAATTTGTTAATTTTTTTTTTGTTTCTTGTATAATTAATGTTGTATTTTTTTTAGTATCATTTCTTCTTCACATACACACAAACCCATCTCTGGCACTTTCCTATAGGTCCTATTCTCTCTCATCTAATTCTACTATGCAGTTTTAATTAGTTTTATTAATCTTTAAAAAGTTCATAAAAAATCCACAAATTAATAAAAAAATATTTTCTTTTTATAAAATTTTCTTTTGTCATTTAGTGTCTAGGAAAAATATAAAATCTAGTGTAGGTTTAATTTTCATAAATTTCAGTTTTAGACCCGTTTTACCGGGTGCGTTTTACCGTTTCTTTTCGTTTTGCATTCAAACGACCTCCGATTTAGTTCTAGTTTTCTTTATTTTTCAAATTAAGTTAATTAGAATTTAATTTTGATTTTTAATTTAATTTAGCATTTATTTTCTTAATTTTTAATATTTAGGTTTACCGATACCTGATTCTGTTCCCCGTATTTAAATTAGATTTAATTATTAGGATTTCCCATAAATAATTTTGTTTTCCCGAGTTTTTAAAGATCCCTACTCCTATATTTGTTCCGTAGATTAAATTAGATTTTATTTAATTAATTTTAGTTATGTACATTATATCAGTGTTCTATCATATATTCTCCATCGAGTCATTTCTCTTCAACCGATAATTTTCAATTGCAACCACCCCGCCCCTCTTGGACATACGACCCGGGAATATCTCTTCCGGAATCTTTTTATCATTGATTCTTATATATTTTATCTCTTTGTGTAACTTTTGACCTTTTGCCTTGGTTAAGAGCATTTGGTTGAGATTTGCATTTGAGTTATTTTATATATATACTATCGACGAATCAATTTTTGGCGCCGCTGCCGGGGAGGCATTTGCTACGATTTCTATCCGACTTTGATCTGAACTTGTCTTATTATTAATATATCATATTAAAAAAAAAACACAAAAATATTTTTCTTTTCTTTTTTATTAATACATATCATATAAAAAATAAAAATAAAAATACCCAAAAAAAAGTAACAAAAATATAAAAAAATTGTCCAAAAAAAAATTAAAATTCCACTAATTGGTAAAATCCAAATATAATATTCCTCAACTGAGGTTATTATCCATAATAAGTTCCGGTGAACTGCTGATTCCCCAAACGAACAAAAGATTTAAACTTGCCTTCTGTGTCACTACGATAAACGGCTCACCTCATTCTGATTAACAAACTAAAAAGTAGGGTTTAAGAGGGTTGTTCCTAGGGAAACTACGACCCAAAAGGTGAAATAAGCTTCGCGCTATTCCTACTCCTCCGCTCACGCTGTGCGGCTTTCATTCTGAGAGCCTACCGTGAAGTAAGATTGATTATCAGGTTTAAGTGTCTACTGATTTTGTCCATTGTGAAATATTTATTGTTAATAAATTCGAAAAAACCAAAATAATCTTCTTTTCTCGTATCAGTCTAATTCTTTCCTTATCCCTCTTTTAGTTAATACTTATGACATCATTCGATTGTCAGCCTTAAAGCGATTAAAGCATGTTCGGTCTTGTGGAAATTTGCACACTTCCAGCCTATTGTTGTTCAAAAGAGAAACTCAAAATCAGATTTCTTGTCCAATGCCCGAATCGTTCTCACAACACATTAAGATTGTAAGAAATGTTCAGATTGTGGAGCCCTTTGCATGTCCTAATTGTCTATAATGTGACCTGACACAAAGATATTGAGAAAGCTTTCAAAAGTTTTCAAAATACTTCCAAGTCATCCAATGACAATTCCAACGTTTTAAGCTCCTCGAGAGCCATTCGTTGTCAAACAAACCCCCCAGTGTCAATTCCTCACAAAAAACCACTAATCGACCAAAAGTGTTTGTTACAGTGTGGTGATTCGTTAGATGGCATCTTTTGTCAACAAATGCACTTGTAAGTCTGTGGGAGAGGTCTCAAATGTTATAACCTTCCCACCAAAAACTCCTATTATCTCTAATCCGGAACCAACTAAACAATCAGTTGATAAGATCCTACAAGCCAAAAAGTGAGCAAAATACCAAAAATTTTTGGCAATGCCAAAAGTGGTTTGCACTGAATATGATTAGTTTTGTTTTTATTGTAAGATTCGAGTGAAACACCAATATTTTTAACTCCGTACCATCTAATACACTCCCATTATTCAAACCCATAAATCACAACCCCCCGCCTCAATTCTTTGAGAATTTGGAAACAAAGTACATTATGGGTACGATTGCTCACCCCAAGTTCCGTTTATCCCAATCAGAACTGTGTTTACAATCAAGACTTTAATTTCTCACAAAAATCCTCAAAGTCTTCAAGCAACAAATCCTTGTGTAACTATTGTGGAGGTCCTCATGAACATTTCATGTAACCAAGAATGAAGACTATTATCATAGCAAAATCCTTGCTATGATTCTAATTCTTTCGGTTTTGACCAATTTCAACCTCCGCAATATACCGTCTATCATCAGATCGTAAAATCTTTAAAATGATTTTCACTTCTTCCAAAAATGAACAAATTCCAAATCTAGCTATAGAGCATACTAAATACTCAAATGACAGCCTTGCATGATTTGAATGCTCAAGCAATGCAAAATAAAGAAGAAGATGAAGCGAATTGCAGAAGAGCAAGCGGCTAAAGAGCGCTATTGGAAGATTCCCATTTGTGATGATGATGATGAAAATGACTATACCATTGCAATCACACCTGTTTTATCAACCAAGGAGCCCGTAAACTCTCTAATTATGGAGAATGAGCATCTTGACACAATTTCGGCAACGGAATCGGACGAATTCATAAAGTCTAGTGTTGAAATCCTTGTCCCAATCCCAAGTGAATCCAAAGGTGTTCCTAAAGTTGTGTGATGTGGCCTTTTCAAGACAATTCTCCGCCTCTTGACATTTCAAAATAAGAACAATCTAGGGATCTCTCCTGGATTCTAACGTTGATTCTACATCGAACAGAGAAGGATTCCTTCACTAGTAACGATGTCGAGTATGTTGAGAGCATCACCACCAATTCTGAGCCAAGTTACTCGAAGGTGATGGAAATTGTTTATTCTCAGAAGTTGGAATGATGAGGATGACATTCTTTTAATCAAAGACTAAACCCTTGTGAAAAATTTGGTTGAAATGTCAATCGTCCTTGTTTGCTAAAATCAAAGCATTAAAGATAATCCCGTTCCAACATCCGTTGTTGTGACCAAGTCTACCTCCACCATTTCCTACCTTTCATGGAGAGACTAAACACCTTTGATAATTCTTTTGCCGAATCGGAAACTTTCTGCTTTAAATTTGGAAGAGCCTAGTAGTGGGCATCCCACAACTCCTTCAGATTTATCTCCTTCCAATAATAAGCTTTCTACATTGATAACGATCATTTAAAGAGAAAGTAGTGGCAGTACCACTACTCATGTTGATTTTTCTCATATATCGTTTATCTTTATCTTTCGAATGATCAGTTTCCTCCTACGATAGGATTGATTTTTTATCATGAGATTCGCCGAGTTTGAACTCGCTCAAATCCTATCTCAACCAGAGTATGGAATTTCTTTAAGGATGAGCCCGAGCTGGGCAATTTCACAATGGATGAGGTGGGAATAATTTCCAAACAAAGAACCAAGAGTTCAGGTGCTAATGTTTTGCCACCTTGATTAGATTTCATACCTTCTAGTGAATCCATTTGCGCTTAGTTGAATGGATCGTTTCTCCATTTTCTTTGTCATTCCGTTATTCCTCCTTATCTTCTCTCCTGTGGGGATGACGACACATATTTGTCCGGCATTTCAAAAGTATCATTCTTCTAACCGGATGTACTCAAGGAATTTGAACTTTCATGAAATTCAATACTTATCGTAGTCACATGAATGAAAGTCCGATGAGATTTTAATTCCACTGGTTTCCTAAGATCCATATCCTTGTGAATGGGTCCCATCATCGCGACCCTAAACAAGCGCTTCGTGGGAGGCCCCCATGCTTATCATAGCTTATCGTAGTAGTATAGTTAATGTAGTGTTAAATAATTTTTTATGTTGTTGTGTAATATTGCTTATCTTTTCCTTACCCGAGTTTCATGTTGTTTGTTTATTGTTACTGTCCAGGACTGCCCGGATTGTGAGACTCCTCAGTTTGTCATTCAGTCAAGATGTTTCACATCCTCAGCTTTCATCATTTGGTAATCCGATATCCTAATCGTATCAACTACGTTTTATCTTTTGGCATACCTCAAAAACGGCCTTATGATTAATGTAGTACCCTTCAAAACATCGAGGACCAATGGTTGTTTTAGTTCTAGTTTGGGGGGTGATCTTCGATTTGATTGATTTCCTGCAGCTTAATACCATGTAAACCCTTTTTTAACCCCAAAATACCAAAAAAATGAAAAAATGAAAATTTTCAAAAATATAATAAGTGTTTTAATCACAGTTTTGCTTTTCTTTTGTAGAATAAGAATTTTTTGACTTGATCGGGCTGTTGAGCCTAGCTATCCTTTAGGCCAGCTTCACGAATCTATAGCTTTGAATTTTAATAATGTGAAACGAGAAATGAGAAGAGTTAAGATATAAGTTTATGTGCAAGCAAGATTTCCTTCTAAAAACTTATAACAAGTAACTTGTGGTTTTCTCTCCCTGAATTTCTAATCCGCCTAATCATACGTACTCAATTTAATTCAACAAGTCAATCGATGTTTTTCAGAAAAGCTTCAAATTTTAACTTGAGTTTCAAAAGTCGAAATTTTATAAGTGATTTAAAAGATAAATGCCAAAGAAGCATGAATGAAATGTGAATGCAAAAATGCATGAATATGGAAATTTTGCCAATGAAGCATGCAGTTGATATTATGGAGCAAGTAAAAGATGTGTCGTGATATCCTACTCCGCTAGCAACGAGGTGGGGGTTCAAACTAAGACGTCTTTGCTTCTAGGGATTTGGTGTGTCGTGATACTCTCCACTTGAAGAAAGGTACTAGGTGAGGGTTCAAACTAAGACACCAATCCTTAGCCATAGTAGGAATACAGGTGTTTGAGTGATTTCCCACTACGCTAGCAACGGGGGGTTTAAACTAATAACAACCGGTCGTTGGTTGTGATATCCTGCTCCGTTAACCACGAGGTAGGGGTTCAAACTAAGCAACGCATTCCTAGCTTTAAAGAACTTATGATTATGATGTTGAATATGTTGCAAAAAGTTCTAAAGTTTAAATCTCGAAATCAAGTTACGAAGTCTTAATAAGTTGTTGCTTTGAGTCATGATTCATTTTTGAATTATGACTATGACAATAGGAGTGGGTCCTAGGTTAAATTAAATGAGTACACGCATTCAACGATATCCATGTTGGGAGTTTAAAGTTCACAAGTCATAAGTATTAGGTGGCATAACATATAAACTTACATATCGACAATGATACTTGTTTAATTGCTTTAGCTTGGAACTTTGAAAAATCGAGGATATGAATTTTAACCGTCAGGACATCCGTAGATCACTCTACGGCGCTTCTCATTCTATGATCCCAGTTTTTAAATAAATAAAGAAGCAAACCTTGTAAAAAAAAAAAATGAGAAAATCCAAAAATATTAGTTGTAGTTAGTATAAATTCAGAAAATGGTGAAAACGGGGCTTACATGTTTACTTCATAACATTGCGTGAGGACACACAATACCTTAGTTTGGGGGATTTGATAAGTGCTTAATTACACATATCTTTTACCTTTAAAAACGAGCTTAAATGACCAAAAACAGACAAAAACTGCCAAATATATGTTTGTTTTGCATTTGTATTGTGCAGGAAGTGGATATCAACAAAAAGACAGAAAACCAAGCCAAAATGACAAAACTGAGCATGGAATGGAAAAGACTGTGCAAAATCAAGGCCAAAGTCCAAAAATGACAAAGTCAGAGTCAATACTGAAGAATCAGCAGTCAAACCGGAGCCGGAACTGAAGAATACTATTGAATGCAATCTTTACCCATCTGATGGGCCGGGAAAGCCCAATAGTATAATTATGAAGACTGTGAAGACCAAATGGGCCCTCAATCAATTACAACAGCCCATTTGTGTGCAATTGACAAAGACTGTGAAGACTTTGAAGGCCCAATCCTAGCCCAGTTACAGCCAATCTCAGCCATTGTACACACAAAACCCAACCCACACCTTATTGGGCTTGAAAAAGCCCAATAACCAAACCTGTACCTTATTGGGCCCAAACCAAACCTTATTGGGCCCAATAGCCCAAACCAAACCCAGTTGGGCCCAATACAAGCCCAATGGGCCCAACACAAAACCCTAGCCCAAAACATTTTTTTATAAACATAAGGACCAAAATGTAAATTTTAAAAACTTTGTTTATAATTAAAAATGAAAAAAATAAAGAAAAGGGGCCAAAAATGCCAAGTTTTAAAAGTTGTTTTATAAAGAAAAACAAAAGAAATAAAACACAAGGGCTGAAATTGCAACTTTTCAAAACTCCTTTTTCTCTTTTAGTTATAAACAGCAAGGGGCAGTTTTGCAATTTTTCAAACCTTTCTTTATTCTTTTCTTATAAAACGCAAGGGCCAAATGTGTTATTTTCTAAACCTAGGTTATAACTAAAACTCGGCTTAATAAGAAATGGAAAAAGAGAGAAAGATAGAGGACCACTCTTGCATCTTTTTCATCCTTTTCTTTTAAAACGAACCAGCCAGGGTACTGTAAACCCACTTGGCGCCAAAACCTCAAACCGCTCACCCCCATGGTTTCTACTCCCAAACCGCCTCTATTGTACATTAACAGCTCACCCCTCACCTTTCCCCACTTACCCTGCCACTATAACCCATGCCCACTTGGAATTCACTCAACCCGAAGCCCCCATCAATGGTGAGATGATGTTGTAAAGGCAATGGAAGGCTAGGATTGCTTGTGAGGCTTCCTACTCTCACAGCTAACACAACCCCAAGACAACAGGAAAGGCAAAGGACTTGTATAAAAGAGCCAAGACCAAGCCGAGTCAAAGGCACCACTTTTACTAGTTTTTAGTTTAATTTAAATACAAGTCTTTCTTTTAAGCATTTTAGTGTAATTCAGTTCCTTTAAAAGAGTTTATGTTGTAATATTTCCGTTTCTAATAAAAAGTTAAGTTTGTTCTTGAATTTGCTACTATTGAAATTTTAAGTCTCTTATAAAGCCTTTTAATCTCTTTAACCTGTTTTAAAAAAAGCATTTAAGCTATATAAGTAATCTTCTTGTAAACAACCTTGCCGCCTCATATCACTTAAAAATCGTAAAACACATTTTCTATAAATAAGGGAGTGGTATTGGTTTTAGCCTTTGAAAAATGGGTCCAACCAAGTTTGGCATGGTCAAAGCACTCAGCCATTCTTGGCTAAGTGTGTAGGCCATTTAAGCCCTTTAGTCACAAGTTTTAATATAAAAATTCAGTTTTTATAAGTCCCTTTTACTTTCTGTCAAAGATTTCAAAGCCAAAGATACTTAACAGCTTATGCTATTTAAACAAGCTTTAAGCCTACTTATTTGTGCTTGTTTATCTCTTTTAGCCAAAAAGAAAGCTCTTTAGTTCTGTCAGTTGAAATACCAAAGTATCACCAAGTGTGTATGTATGCATAGTTTGTAAAAAGCAGCCACTTTCAAGCCCCAATTTTAGCATGTTTAACTTGTCCTTAATGGCCCAAGTTTTGAAAATAAGCTCTAGTGCATCCCTTGTAAATCTGTTTGTATTTGGATTTGGCTAAAAAGCTCATGAGAGCTTATTTGCATAAGCCCAAAATAAGCCTTAAGCTCACTGCCATGTTCCCCTGGTGCTGAGCACCAATATTTAGCCCCTTTTTTCTAGCTTATTAGATATTAAGCACCAATTTATTTTTGCTTTTCCATGTAGCTTGTAGGTAGTACTATTAGGTTCAGCAGCTTATTTCATTTAAATAGCTTAACTAGTTACTTAATTAGGCCCTTATTAGTCCCCTATATCTGTCCTTTTTTAATAAACTGTCACAATAGCTTAATTGCAATCCCAGCTTATTTTAGGGCTTAATTTAGGTTTCCTTAGCTTATTTAGGACTCCCCTTTCTATACAAATCCCGCCCCTTAATTTTAGCATATCTAGTTCATTTACTTGAAGTATGAAATGTAATTGTTCTTATAAAGGTAAATACTTTGTAAAGTATGTAATTCTTGTAGATTTTCTTTTTGCATAAAATCCGGCTCAGTTGATAAACATGGGTGCATTTTTATAAAACTTTGGGTATTGGGTATAATAATAGGTATTTGTTGAAGCGTAGAAAAGTTTTGGTGCTTCCGGGTATGCCTAAATGTATTTAATTGCGAAACGTAAACGCTTTACGTAACCAATAAAAATAAAATATATCAAAAAACTAATTATTACTTTCGTAAAAATAATATATTGCTTGCTTGACGTAAACTTTAATTTGTTTGGTGCCCGTTTACGTTGATTGTTGATTTTTAGTTTACGCGATTAAACTTAACGATTAAAATTAAAAGCAAATGCGTACGAGAATAGAAATAAATAGTGAAATATTTGACATCGTAAATGACCTGAAAATACGGAATGTTACAGTCTCCTCCCGTTAGAAGAGCCTTGTCCTCAAGGCTCAAGTCGTGACACTTATCAAAGGTACGAGTTTAGAGAAAAGATGCGGATACTTCCTTTGAAATTGGTCCTCGCGCTCCCATGTGAACTCAGGTCCTTACCGAGAGTTCCAATGAACTTTGACTAATGGAATTCTTCTTCGCTTTAGCTTTTTCACATCTCGTTCCCCGATCTCAATAGGCTCTTCGACAAAACGCAGATTTTCATCAATCTTGATCTCTTCCAAAGGTACTTGCACATCTGACTCAGCCAAGCACTTCTTAAGGTTCGACACATGAAACGTGTCGTGGATACAGCTCAGCTCCTGGGGTAACTTCAGCCGATAAGCTACCGGTCCAACACACTCCACTATTTCAAACGGTCCCACATATCGTGGTGCCAGCTTTCCTTTCTTACCAAATCATACCACTCCCTTCCATGGAGATACCTTAAGTAACACTCGGTCTCTAACTTTGAATTCAAGAGGCTTACGCCTCTTATCAGCATAGCTTTTCTGGCGACTCCTTGTCGTTTTCAACCTTTCCTTAATCTGAATAATCTTTTTTGTCATTCTTGCATAATTTCTAGTCCAATAGCTGGCCTTCACCCACTTCAGTCCATATCACGGGGGATCTACACTTTCGCCCGTACAAAGCCTCGAATGGTGCACACTTAATGCTTATGTGGTAATTGTTATTATAAGAAAACTCAACCAATGGAAGATGAGTATCCCAACTGCCACCAAAATCCATAACACAAGCTCGTAGCATATCTTCCAGCGTCTGAATAGTACGCTCACTCTGACCGTCGGTCTTAAGGTGGTAAGACGTACTCATGTGTAGTTTTGTACCCAACGCCTTCTGAAGAGCTTGCCATAAGTGTGACGCGAATCGACCATCACGGTCTAAAATGATTGAAACCGGCACATCATGTCTTGATACAATCTCGTTGATATAAATCCTTGCTAGCTTCTCCGTTTTGTAATCTTCACGAATGGGTAAGAAGTGAGCTGACTTGGTCAATCTATCCAATATGACCCAAATCGCATCATACCCACTGGCTGCGCTGTCAAGACAACTTTGGTGACTAATTACATTGTATCTTCTCCTATTTCCACTCAGGATAATTTCCGGTTGCTGAAGTAATCCTGAGGGTTTCTGATGTTCAGCTTTAATCTTAGAGCACGTAAGACACTTGCTAACGTACTCAGCAATGTCTCTCTTCATACCAGGCCACCAATACAGTCCTACTCAGATCTTAGTACATATTATCTGCACCCGGATGTATTGAATATCTAGAAGTATAAGCTTCATCCATGATTAATTTCCTTACACCACCAACTGATGGAATCCAGATACAATCGAAAAAGTAAATTCCACCATCATCTTGTCGCTCAAAGTGTGTTTCTAATCCTTTTAGCCATTTAGCTGGGGCTTTGAGATCCTTGGAAGCTTCGCCCTGTGCTTCCAAAATCTTAGTCTTAAGTCCAGAATGGATAGTAATACTCATTGCACGTACTCGCCTTGGCTTGAGCCTTTCTTTTCTACTCAAGGAATCTGCCACCACATTTGCCTTGCCCGGGGTGTTATTATGATCTCACATTCGAGTCTCGATCACTCGATCCACCGCCTTTGGCGCATATTTAACTCTTTCTGGTTAAAGATGTACTAGAGACTCTTGTGGTCAAGTAGATAACACTTTTTGTCCCATAAAGAATATGTCCCTCCAGATTTTTAAGGCGTACACCAACCCACCCAAAAAAAGGCGCCTTTCGCGCGCCCCCCTCCCCTGCACCGCCACCCCATCCCCCCAAACCCAATTCCAGGTCGTGGGTGGTATAACTCTTCTCATGCTTCTTCAACTGTCTTGATGCATACGCTATCAATTTACCCCGCTGCATCAGCACGCACCCAAAACCATGTTTCGATGCATCACAGTATACCACAAAGTCGTTCGGTCCATCAGGGAGTGCTAACACAGGAGCATTGCATAGCTTATCCTTTAGAATACAGAAAGCTCCTTCTTGCTTATCGCCCCACACATATGTCTTATTCTTTTGAGTCAACAGGGTGAGAGGCTTGGCGATCTTGGAGAAATTTTAGATAAATCTTTGGTAATAACCCGCCAATCCTAGAAATGAACAAATCTCTACTGGTGATTCAGGGGTCTTCCAGTTCTTGACCGACTCAACCTTGCTAGTATCCACGTGGATACCATCACGGTTGACCACATGTCTTAGGAACTGAACTTCTTTCAACCAAAATTCGCACTTTGAAAATTTGGCGTATAACTTCTCCTTCTTGAGTAAATCTAAAATAGTCTTCAGGTGGACTTCATGCTCTTCTTCTAACTTTAGGTAGATTAAGATGTCGTCAATGAACACAATTACAAATTTTTCCAAGAACGGCTTGCAGACGCGGTTCATTAAGTCCATAAATATTGCTGGTGCGTTCTTCAGCCCAGATGGCATGACTGTGAATTCAAAGTTCACATAACGTGTTTTAAACGAGGTCTTCGGTATGTCTTCTTCTTGAACTATTAAATGATGATATCCCGAACGAAGATCTATCTTGGAGAAACAACATGCACCTTGTAATTGATCAAACAAATCATCAATTCTAGGGAGAGGATAGCGGTTTTTTATCATCAACTTGTTCAGTTCCCTGTAGTCAATACACATTCTCATCGCACCGTCTTTCTTTTTGACAAACAGTACGGGTGCTCCCCATGGTGAGTGACTTGGTCGAATAAAACCCTTTTCTTGAAGTTCTTTGAGCTGATTCGATAACTCTAACATTTCTGAAGGGGCTAATCGGTATGGGGATCTAACAACTCGCGATGCGCCTGGAATCAAATCGATGCGAAATTCTATCTCTCTCATAGGATGTAGACCTGAAAGATCACCTGGAAATACCTCAGGGAAATCTCGGACAATACGGATGTCATCAAGCTTCTTCTCATCAGCCTTGATCCATGATCCTTTTCCGGCCTCTCGCCTTGAACTTCAAGAATCTCGCCATTCAAAAGAGGGACACGGACAATCTTTTCATAACAATCTATGATGGCTCGATGGTAGGACAACCAATCCATGCCAATAATGACATCAAAATTTCCTAGTCGGGTCGGGAGTATGTCAATTTTGAACACGTGATTAGACAAGACTAAGGTACAACCATGAAAAATGGTATTGGTGCTAACAAATTTTCCATCTGCTAATTCAACTTCATAACTAGTATTTAAAGCGACCGGGGCAATATCAATAAAAGGAATAAATGCAGAAGATACAAAACTTTTCTCAGCACCAGAATCAAAGAGGATACAAGCGTAGTGATCATTAAGAAGAAACGTACCTGTGACCACATTCGAATTCTGCTGCGGATTTTCAACCACCACGTAAGCTCTCGCACGAGCTCCCTCATTCTGCTGGTTCCCTGCCTTAGGATACTTGTTCATGTAGTGTCCTTTCTCACCACACCCAAAACACGTCACATTCTGTAGGGAGTCATCACCTGCACCCGAAAGTCTAGCTCTACAATACTTCTCCATGTGACCCATTCTTTGACATCTTCGGCACTTTGGAGGACATGGTCCATGATGATGTAAGTTGCACCGATTGCATTTTGGTAGATTTCTAGCATAAACCTTACCTTTAGTTGGGGCTGCAGCATAGGCCTAGGTAGTTTCCTGCCTCCTGTTTTGTTGCTGGTGATGGTTGTTGTTTCGGTTGCGGTTATTGTTGTTGTTGGGGTTGTTGGGGTTATCGTTGTTGTTTCTTTGGTGATGTTCCCATTTCCTCTTATTGCTTTCACCAATTCTAGCAGCCTTACCCTGAACTGATTGCACGACCAGTTCATGGGCCATGTTGATGGCGTCATGCAGAGTTGCAGGCTTTGAAGAAGTGATATTTCCTTTGATTCTTTTAGGAAACCCACGGATGTACTTATCAATCTTCTTGTTTTCAGTGGACATTAATTCAGGACACATCAAAACCAGTTCATGGAAACGATTGGTGTATGCCTCGATGTCATCTCCTTTCAAAGTCAGAGTCCAGAGCTCTTGTTCCATCCTTTAGATTTCGGTTGCTGGGGAGTATGCCGTAGTCATCATCGTCATGAATTCAGTCCAAGGAATACGGTTAGCATTGACGAGCCCTAGGGTGTGAACATTCTCATTCCACCATGTTAACGTACGACCCTCGAAAGTACTAGCAACAAACATAACCTTATCTTCTTCGACACACTTGCAAATTTCAAACACTTGCTCCTCCTTCTCTAACCAACGCCTTAAACCAACAACACCCTTTGTTCCATTAAAAAAGTGAGGCTTTCCATTCATAAAAGCCTTATGCGAACAACCCTGCACATTTACAGTTCCTCCAGTATTTGCTGATCCAGATCCACCAGCATTATTTGAGTCAGCTCTAGTCTTTTTGTATTCCTCCATAGCTTTGGCCACACGTTTCTCCACTAATTTCTTAACAGATTTCTTTTTAAATCTTCTGGGCAGCATGATTCTGTCAACAATACGAGTACAAAATTCATTAAGAATTTGTAAGAGTACGTCGAGTCGAGGTACATGATACTAACGGAGGAAATAAAAATATTATAATACTCATGAATTTATCATCAATACAATATGCATTTCTATAATGAATCCACATAGCAATTATAAAATTAAATTTTATAATTTAAACGGTGATGCTCTTATAAATAAACATCATTAATCAGAATGGTTAATATTTATATAGTCGACCGATACGAATGGATAGAAACACGCTAGAAGATAATCGTAAGGAATCAAAATTAAACCTAGTATTATATATAAACTGTATAATACGATAATGATAACCGGAAAAGTAAGTAAGGATCAGGGAATACGCGCGTGTGGATATCGGATAAGCGATGAAGGATTCTGCATTTTGAAAATGAAAGAAAGAAAATCTTTAAAATTTTTGGTTATAGACTAGGTTTTGAAAAAATGACCCAGTTCCCTATAACCTTGGCTCTTGATACCAATCTGTAACACCCCCAAAGTCAGGTCAGCGGAATGGTAACAATGGGGTGCGACTTCATAGCACAACAAACAAGATATAGGAAACGACCTTAAATGGATGTTTAAAATAAGATTTCAGTAGATGCCATAGCAAAATATAAAAGTTTATACATTAGGTCCCATATGTTTTAAAAGTCATAAACATTCAACATACATTTTTAATTAAACAAAAGCTTCATAATACCAAAAGATGACTTAAGTTTTTAAAGATAAGAGTGGCATCAAATTTAAATAAACATAGAATCCATCTTTATTGATATCCGTCACAGCTCCCATCTTAGCCCCATACCTTAGGACCTGAAAATAAACATGCTAAAAGTCAACACAAATGTTGAGTGAATTCATAGGTTTATCGGTAAAAGAGTGGACCACAAGATTTAGGTAATAGTAGACTATGAAACAAATTCAATAGTCCAAAACAGGTATTATTGCACTAAGCACATGACCTCGAAACCTAAACTAGATTTGTGCCCCAAATAATATAGGATGCTGCCAAACAACCTAAAAGTTCTCCCAATGTTAAATGCACCATGGTCAACTTGTGACCAGAAATTCAAGGTGGGGATTGTGAGTCCTGATAGATCTATCCACAACACTCGCGCTTACAACAATAGTAATTAACGGTTCATGATTGGCAGGGACTTAATTGGCAATACGGTAACTTAGGCAATAATATTCAGGCAATAATCTGGATAGCATACAATTCAAAACACTTGTGTCCGTAGTAAAACAAGCATGTAATTTCACCCCGTAGAGTTTGGAAAACAAGTAGATGGAAAAGGGGCTATGAACTCACCTCAGAAGTGAAGTGAAGAATAAGTCGAGTGAATGACTGAAAACGGGCCACCGAAGTATCCGAAAGCAACCTAAGTAAATATGGGTCATATGAGTATTAAGTACTAAGTACTTATAACATATATAATTCTATATAGCTATATCACCATCTAATCATCTTAGTGAATCATATTTATAAAGTAAAAACGTTTATAAATATCCCAATAGTAAAAACGACGCAATTTCTTCGTTTTAAGTCCGTTTCTTACGTTTCTTATGTCCATGCTTTCGTATTAAGACGAGTTATCAAAATATTACATTTTCATATTTTCAACCTACCGGTGAACAGTACTTTTACTGTTCATGGAGTTTTATAAAATTATTCGTTGTAAACCCGTAAACGTCGTATTTTATTCGTTTTAGCTCCGTTTTTAGTGATTCTTTCGAGCACGTCTTCGTAATTAAAAATTATATCTATTTAATGATGTTTTCAAAATGTTATTTACTAATGTGAACAATCACTTTTATAAAAATAGTTTTATAAAAGTATTTATTGTCGTAAACTCGCGTAATTCATAACTCCTTCGTTATTAATAAAAAAATATGATTCTTAATGTTTTGAAATCCTAAAATTCTATACTTACAGATAAAAATATAGATGTGAATAGTAATTGGTTTTTATAAAATTTCTTTTATAAACGCGTTTAATTAACGTATAACTTAAAATTAGCGTATCTCCTTCGTTATAAATCGGTTTTTTGAGTTATCTACATGCCCACGATCCTTGTGACATGTAGTATTTTATAAAAATATAAAATGATAGCCTTAAAATTCGAATTAAAACAGTAGGTTTTGAATTTTTGTTTAAAATGTTTATAAAACTTGATTTTATAACTTTCTAGTTTAACCACTTTGTTACAAGTTCATTACAACCCCATATATCACATGTATTACCTTCCTAGGGTCCTTAAGTCCATCATTGTCCAAAAAAGTCCAAGAAATCACAAGATCCATATGTGTACATACTTATTTGTTCATTAACTTTCATAAGTATATATTTTAGATAACTTGTTTATATAAGCTTTTTATACTTAAACCATACTTGTACATCACTTATACATCCATTATAACATGATAATAAAACCATGATCACAAGTAAAAATCCATTTACAAGTTAAAACATTTCCTAAATGGTGATTAACTACATAGAACATATATATGCATAAAATCATAAAAGTAAATAGATTAAGAGTTTTAGGTAACCTTAGTAAGATGTAATATGATGAACAACAAAGTCTAAACTCTTGTTTAGAAACCAAACCCTAGCTTTCACAACAAAGAAACCCTAAAACCAAATGAAACCCTAATCTTCCTTTTTCCTTGCTTAACTCTTGTAAAGGCTTAACCAAGCCTTCAATCTTTCTTGGTAGGTCTTAGATATGATGTAGGAATATGTGTAAGTGTTGTAAATAAAAGTTTGTATGGATTTGGTGGTGGTTTGGTTTGATCTGTGGGTTAAAGAGAGACAAAGAGAGGTGTTGTGAACTTTTCACCAAGGAAATGAAGAATGTGTGTTTATCTTTCTAGTTGCTAGCTAATATACTCCTTGACTAGTCCAAGGCTTCTATGGGAAGTGGTCAAAGTTCAAAGGGACCATGGGAGGGAATTAAGGAAAGCCTTTGGTCAAAACTAGACATGAACACTTTAGGTTTAATGAGGAAGGTTTGTACAAAGCTCAAGTTGGTAAGTTGTGTGCCCATTGTCCCCTTGGGACTACTTTTCATCTGAAAATGAGGGGGGAATGAGCTAGTTGGTGGTTTTTGGTTATTTACAACATATCTTGCATTTACTTGAAAACTTAAAGTTGTAGTTTTAAATATAAGGTAAAACTAGTAAAGTGTAGGTTCTAGTTGATTTATCTTATGTACAATATGGCTAACAATGCTAACATAGGTGAAGTTTAATAAAACTTTGAGTATTGGGTACAATTGTGGGTGTTTGTTGAAGCGAAAGTTTTGGTGGTTCCGGGTATGCCTAAACGTAATTTATCGCGAAACGTAAATACTTTACGTAACCAATAAAAATAAAATATAAAAGTTAATTATTACTTTCGAAAAAAAATAATATAATGCTTGCTTGGCGTAAACTTTAATTTGTTTGGTGCCCGATTACGTTAAATGATAATTTTTAGCTTACGTGATTTAACTATATGTTAATAATTAAAAGTAACCGCGTACGAAACTAAAATAAATAGTGAAATAATTAACGTCGAAAAATAACCTGGAAATACGAAATGTTACAGTCTCCTCCGGTTAGAAGATCCTTGTCCTCAAGGCTCAAGTCGTGGTACTTGAAGAAGGTACGGGTTAAGAGAAAAGATGCGGATATTTCTTCTGGAATTGGTCTTCAAGTTCCCAGGTATACTCAGCTCTTTGCCAAGAGTTCCAACGAACTTTGACTAATGGAATTCTTCGTCGTTTTAGCTTTTTCACATCCCGCTCCACGATCTCAATAGGCTCTTCGAAAAAACGCATATTTTTATCAATCTCGATCTCATCCAAAGGCACTTGAACATCTGGCTCCGCCAAACATTTCTTGAGGTTTGACACATGAAACGTGTCATGGACACAGCTTAGCTCCTGGAGTAACTTCAGGTCCGATAAGCTCACCTTCAACATACTCCACTATTTCAAACGGACCTATAAACATATCCGGTGCCAGTTTATTCTTTCTTACCCAATCGATCTACACACTTCATGGAGATTACCTTAAGTACACTCAGGATCTTTCCCACCATTAAATTCAGAGGTTTACGCCTCTTATCAGCATAGCTTTTCATGGCGACTCCCTTGCCGTTTTCCAACCTTTTCCTTAATCATTAAAAATCTTTTAATGTCGATTATGCATAAAGTTCTGGTCCAATAAGCTGACTTTCTCCCACTTTAGTCCATATCACGGGGGATCTACACTTCCGCCCGTACATAGCCTTGAATGGTGCGCACTTAATGCTCGTGTGGTGACTGTTATTATAAGAGAACTCAATCAACGGGAGATGAGTATCCCAACTGCCACCAAAGTCCATAACACAAGCTCGAAGCATATCCTCTAGTGTCTGAATAGTACGCTCACTCTGACCGTCGGTCTGAGGGTGGTAAGCAGTACTCATGTCTAGTCTTGTACACAAAGCCTCCTAAAGAGCTTGCCATAAGTGTGACGCGAATCGACCATCACGGTCTGAAATGTAAGACACCGTACAGACCCATGACCCTTGCTAACAATTTCGTTGATATAAATCCTTGCCAGCTTCTCCGTTTTGTAATCTTCACGAATAGGTAAGAAGTGAGCCGACTTGGTCAATCTATCCACAATGACCCAAATCGCATCATACCCATCGCTGCTTCTAGGCAACTTTGTGACTAAATCCGTTGTTATCTTCTCTCATTTACACTTAGGAATTTCGAGTTGCTGAAGTAATCCTGAGGGCTTCTGATGTTCGGCTTTAATCTTAGAGCACGTAAGACACCGACTAACGTATTCAGCAATGTCTCTCTTCATACCAGGCCACCAATACAAGTCTTTCAGATCATAGTACATCTTATCCGTACCCGGATGTATGGAATATCTAGACGTATGAGCTTCATACATGATCAATTTCCTTACACCACCAACTAATGGAATCCAGATACGATCGAAGAAGTAAATTCCACCATCATCTCGTCGCTCAAAGTGTGTTTCTAATCCTCTTAACCATTCAGCTGGGGCTTTGATATCCTTAGAAGCTTCGCCCTGTGCTTCCAAAATTTTAGTCTTAAGTCCAAAATGAATAGTAATACTCATGGCACGTACTCGTCTTGGCTTGAGTTTTTCTTTTCTACTCAAGGCATCTGCCACCACGTTTGCCTTGCCCGGGTGGTATTTGATCTCACATTCGTAGTCACCGAGCAACTCGATCCACCGCCTTTGACGCATATTCAACTCTTTCTGGTCAAAGATGTACTGGAGACTCTTGTGGTCGGTGTAGATAACACTTTTTGTCCCATAAAGATAATGTCTCCAGATTTTAAAGGCAAACACCACTGCACCTAATTCCAGGTCGTGGGTGGTATAACTCTTCTCATGCTTCTTCAACTGTCTTGATGCATACGCTATCAATTTACCCCGCTGCATCAGCACGCACCCAAAACCATGTTTCGATGCATCACAGTATACCACAAAGTCGTTCGGTCCATCAGGGAGTGCTAACACAGGAGCATTGCATAGCTTATCCTTTAGAATACAGAAAGCTCCTTCTTGCTTATCGCCCCACACATATGTCTTATTCTTTTGAGTCAACAGGGTGAGAGGGTTGGCGATCTTGGAGAAATTTTAGATAAATCTTTGGTAATAACCCGCCAATCCTAGAAATGAACAGATCTCTACTGGTGATTCAGGGGTCTTCCAGTTCTTGACCGACTCAACCTTGCTAGTATCCACGTGGATACCATCACGGTTGACCACATGTCTTAGGAACTGAACTTCTTTCAACCAAAATTCGCACTTTGAAAATTTGGCGTATAACTTCTCCTTCTTGAGTAAATCTAAAATAGTCTTCAGGTGGACTTCATGCTCTTCTTCTAACTTTAGGTAGATTAAGATGTCGTCAATGAACACAATTACAAATTTGTCCAAGAACGGCTTGCAGACGCGGTTCATTAAGTCCATAAATATTGCTGGTGCGTTCTTCAGCCCAGATGGCATGACTGTGAATTCAAAGTTCACATAACGTGTTTTAAACGAGGTCTTCGGTATGTCTTCTTCTTGAACTATTAAATGATGATATCCCGAACGAAGATCTATCTTGGAGAAACAACATGCACCTTGTAATTGATCAAACAAATCATCAATTCTAGGGAGAGGATAGCGGTTTTTTATCATCAACTTGTTCAGTTCCCTGTAGTCAATACACATTCTCATCGCACCGTCTTTCTTTTTGACAAACAGTACGGGTGCTCCCCATGGTGAGTGACTTGGTCGAATAAAACCCTTTTCTTGAAGTTCTTTGAGCTGATTCGATAACTCTAACATTTCTGAAGGGGCTAATCGGTATGGGGATCTAACAACTCGCGATGCGCCTGGAATCAAATCGATGCGAAATTCTATCTCTCTCATAGGATGTAGACCTGAAAGATCACCTGGAAATACCTCAGGGAAATCTCGGACAATACGGATGTCATCAAGCTTCTTCTCATCAGCCTTGATCCATGATCCTTTTCCGGCCTCTCGCCTTGAACTTCAAGAATCTCGCCATTCGAAAGAGGGACACGGACAATCTTTTCATAACAATCTATGATGGCTCGATGGTAGGACAACCAATCCATGCCAATAATGACATCGAAACTTCCTAGTCGGGTCGGGAGTATGTCAATTTTGAACACGTGATTAGACAAGACTAAGGTACAACCACGAAAAATGGTATTGGTGCTAACAAATTTTCCATCTGCTAATTCAACTTCATAACTAGTATTTAAAGCGACCGGGGCAATATCAATAAAAGGTGTAAACGCAGAAGATACAAAAGTCTTCTCAGCACCAAAATAAAAGAGGATACAAGCGTAGTGATCATTAAGAAGAAACGTACCCGTGACCACATTCGGATTCTAATGCAGATTTTCAACCACCACGTAAGCTCTCCCACAAGCTCCCTCATTCTGCTGGTTCCTTGCTTTTGGACACTTGTCCTTGTAATGTCCTTTCACACCACACCCAAAACATGTCACATTCTGCATGAAGTTATCACTTGCACCCAGAAGCCTAGCTCTACAATCCTTCTCCATGTGACCCATTCTTTGACATCTCTGGCACTTTGGAGGACACGGTCCATGATGATGTAAGTTGCACAGATAGCATTTTGGTAGATTTCCAGCATAAACCTTACCTTCAGTTGGAGCTGCAGCATATGCCCTGGCAGTTTCCTGCCTCCTGTTTTGTTGCTGGTGATGATTGTTGTTTTGTTTGCGGTTATTGTTGTTGTTGTGGTTATTGTTGTTGTTAGGGTTATTGTTGTTGGTGTTTCTTTGGTGGTCTTCTCATTTCCTCTTATTTC